>JALDNG010000002.1:5777500-6005000 GCA_024349245.1 Neodontobutis hainanensis | reverse complement strand
ACATCAACAAAACAAACTAAAAGGGCATCATCTCATAAAAGTAAAATAATCTGCAAATTTACTATGATAAATTTACATAAAGTATTTACTGTTTGACACAGTAGCTGTAGAATATTGCTGTCAGAGGACATGGTTTATTGTTTGTTTTAGCAGCTAGGAAGCTCTGGATGAGCTGTATCAGTGTTTAGACAGATATCTCTTTGCTGAAATGGCTATCCTCAGCCCCCTAGGGAAAGACTTGAAGCTTAAAGCAAAAAGCAAAAGCCAGGCCACATACTGTATAATGTAATAAAAAAAACATGTGACAATTTGTTCTTTTATTCTGACAGAGCATTGGACTTTAAGCTTTTGTCTGGATATGAGTTGGCACATATTGGGGATTTTTTATACAGTAACTGTCAGTGTTTCATCTGGGGGTAAAGGTGTGTTTTGGACTCAGTCTGGTTGTGAGTCGTAATAAGGTGACATGCAAAGACGTCTGTAACTTTTAAATACCAAAAACTGAAATGAATATCAGAAGGTCTTCATATATATTAAATAATAAATAAGTTGTGACTAAATCAACTGTCCGTAGTGGAGATGTGAGTCAATTTCATCTACCATGGCACGCCTTCATCATGTTTTTCCTCAGCTTTGAGTGAGCGTTTCCTTCACAGCCTCTGACAGTAAAGCATGATTCATCTGATGTTTCATCATAATCACACTCTGCCTGCCACAGTTCACTGTGTGGGGGTTGTGACCGCTCCAGCCGCGTTTTCTAGTAATGTGTATACTATATACTTTATCTTCTTTTTCTGACTTGTTGTTCTTTACTCTTGCACAGATAACGCATGAGATTTATCTTCAACTTTACCAACCTTCAGCTTTTAATTTTACTTTTCTCACACTTTGACTGTAATTTTTATGTATAGTATGTTAAATAGACACACCGTGTGACTTTTTGCGAAAATGGCTCCTCTGGATTCTGTCAGAACATGATACTGTATTTAACATATGGGACTGGATGACATTACTAGTGCACTGCGAGGCCTACCAAAAATGTCACCACCTGGATTTAACTGAGCAAATAGATAAGAGCCTCCCATTGGATATTTACTGCATGAATGATTATGTTTCAAATGGCAACAAGTTAGTAAACCTTAACAGATGCAGTGAGTAGTTTCTCATTTCTTCAACAACCACGTCTGAAGACACATCCTGTGGTTGTGGAAGAGATGTGAAGTCAAATGATTGGCATCAAGCAAAGAAAACATCAAAGAAGATTGCTGAAACTTGTCTAACGCATTATTAAAAACTGGAAAGATAGTGGGGAACCATCATCTTTGAGGAAGAAATGTGGTCAAAAAAGAATCTTGAACGATTGTTATCAGCAATCACTTAAACGTTTGGTGAAATCAAATCGTAAAAAAAAACAGAACTCACAGCTAGGTTTAATAGTGAAAGTAATCGCATTTTTGTACAAAGTAAAGGGAACTTGAGGGACTAAACATCTGTGTAGCCTTAAGAAAACCATTTGTCAGTGAGGCTAATGGGAAAAAATGGCTTAAATTTACTAGGGAGCATAAAGATTGTAACCTGACTGCTCACGTGACATAGTCTGTTTCACAGAACCATCTGGGAAGGCTCCCGTTGAAAGCGTTTGCAAAATGGAGGCGCCTTCAATTGGAAACTTGATGATTGGACAAAGCACCGACTAGTATCCGCCTACCATGAGATTTGTTTTAGCCAATCATAGCAACAATTAATTTGACATAACCACAGTGCAGCTGATATGAAGAAACAACAACCTGCTGTAACAGTAACAGTTTTTGCAAAGGGAATCTGTGAATAAAAGGAACATTAACTATCACTAAATTGGTAAATGAAACAAGAATGTCGGCCAAAAAAAAGAGCATATATAGTATGTATTAGGATATGCCAAGCCAAAAGGAATAGAACCCAACAATCTTTTTGTTCCAGTAAATCGTTTAGTGACACATTTTTGGCGTTAACGAAAGACATTAGCATCAGTACTAACGTCTTTCAGTGTAGCCATGTTGATAACAAAAAGGAGAAGAGGACGCTTGTTGCATTTGTCAAATTAAAAACCCACCTTTACCTGTTCATGCTGCCACATCATTGGTCACAAGAGGCCGGTGAGCCCATGGTTTGACTCAAGCGGTTGGCTTGGCGCAATATAAGATGGTTTTACCCTAGTTTGGAAACTTCCAAATCTCATGAGAATCCAGCCGCAGTGCAAGGTTATAAAGATTGGACTCTGGAGCATTAGAAGGTCATGTGGTCTGATGAGTTCAGATTGACCCTGCTCCAGAGTGATGGGGGCAAAGAGTGATAGGGTAAAAAGAGAAGCAGCCTGTGGGGGCAGTGCTGTGATCTAGGGCTGCTGCAGTTGGTCAGGTCTAGGTTCAGCAACGTTATGTGCCGAATGAATTAGGTCAGCTGATGACCTTAATATACTTAATGACTAGGTTATTTTGTCAATAGATTTTGGCCAGGCAGTGTATATGAAGCATATTTCATTGTAAATGTATATCAGTAAATCTAACAATCATTTTAAAGTCAGTAAGTCCTTCTACTTTCTATTATCTTTCATATCTATTTAACAAGTGCAACCGCAGCTTCTGTGCTTGCACACTCGCCAGGGGCCTGGGGGGTCCCAAAGAAAACTTGTGGTAATGGTGGTCACACTGAGGTTCCCACACGTTCGGCTATGCTTTTATGAGATGAGCTCTGGATTATATGTCACAGTATGCACCTGCAAGCACAAACTCACTTCCTTTGGGGGTGAGGCAGAAAGAGGAAAAGGAGAGGTATGTTGCAAAGTTTCTGTTGCCACAGATACTGTAACATTTCTCACCACCTCAAAAGTCACCAGAAAGCAAAACTGCAGCTACCGCCGGCACTGTGCAAAACACTTGAGAAGATCTAAAATGCCTGCTGACATGTTCCACTGCGCGAGCTTACATAATGAATGCTGGTTTTCAGCAAACTGTCTTGACAATGAATTAACAGGATTTATTGTGATGGTACATAGTGACCCCGGCTCACTGCTGCTCGAGACTAGACAATAATGCATCCAGTTACTCTATGTAGGTGTGCAGCAGTTGGAGTTGTACACATTTGTGTGGCTTGTGTAGAGCTGTTTTATTTATAGTTATTCTGTTTGACAATTCGAAAAAATGTATTAGCTCAAGAACAGCTGTATTGAATTGCACTGGAGGAAGTGTTTTCAGGCCATAAACAAGTGTTGATACATTTCAGGCCAAGGCTGTACCTTATCCCATACTGGACAGAAAAAAATGAATAAATAAAAAAACAGGGAAAAGGTAAGGAACCTTAAAATCTACTACTCTTATTTATTGTTTTGTTAAATTTAGAACATTTAGTACATTAGTACATATGCATTGTTCTTTCTTATTAATGATAAAAGACATATTTTGTAAATGTTGCATTTGTACAAATGAAGGGTAATAAAAACATACAGTAGGCACAATTTATATGTTTATATTTCCAGCCCCCAAAAAAAGCAATATTCTAGTATGTACACAGTCACACTGGCTTAAAACACATGCACTACAATAAGATCATTTTATTTAATTCTAATGTAAATCTGATTTATGCAGGAGAACCACACGAGTTATCATGACATCCCTTCACATTAGGCTCATAAGAAAAAGATGTCACATTTCACTGAAATCCTCTCCACTTATTCTTCTCTCCATTCCAAGATAAGAGAGGAAGAGGAAAAGATCCATGATGTGCCACATGTTCCAAAGGAAGAGGAAATCTGTGCTCTCTTGTAAATGTATTTATTTCTAGTCATATTCATGTGAGAAGGTATTGAAATGTCTATTAAGGGCTGGGGTTTACAAAGTAATGTTGCATGTCTAATTCCTTGTCTTCTACAGTTGTGTTTGTTTTCGTCTGTAACAACTGAGCTGCACCTTCCCAGCAGTGCGGAAAGAACCATATCTATTTCTGCTCCTTCCTGCCATGGTTTAGAGCAGGCATCCATATCTTACTATAACCCCATCTTCGTAGTTCACTCTAGACCCATATCTTTGTCAGAGTGAAGCGTTTCTTCCTGTTTGGTTTGTCTGACCTGTGCCTCTGTCTCTTTTCTGGTTAATATTTGTGTCAACCTTGACCTTTATTAACTGAAACCTGTGCTGTCAGTCACAGGAAGTCAGCATTTTAGATACTTAGAAAAGGAGATAAAAATGACTGAACTGGAATATATACAGTGTAACTCTTTTTGGAGTGAGCTTTCAAAGTAAGTAGCTGCTGTAGGGAGAAAGTGACACAATTGTCAAGAGAGAAGAGAGAGACGAGAAGAAAGTTAAGAGATAAACAAAGATACAGGAAGTAAAAATAAAAACAGTCCAGTAAAGAGACATTATATTAAAGGATGAAGTGGTTTCTCCAGGCTATATATAATTTATGTTGCAGTATGGATTTACATTGTATTGTTTTGTAGTCCTATTCCCATTAAGAACAAACAACTTAAGGTTTTGATGGCTTCTGAAGTCTATCTGTGGTACAACCATCATCTGTCATTCATCCATTCAGAGCTGTTTACAATTTTACTGTCTCCTTTCATCCTTAATGTGGCTTTAACCACTATACATTCCCACAAGCAGCTTGGCTAGTTTAACATTTAAAAAGACAAGCCTGTTTTGGCATGTATGAAAAGTCTAAAATGTATTTAAGACAAAATGAAACATGTATAAACAATCCTGCAAGTGACAATTCCAATGACTAAATGCTAAAAGAGCCATGCCCTTGCTGTGGTCAGATATAGTGCAAGAAGAATGGGCTAGTCTGAGGCATGCATAACAAACACTGAGTAAGCTCGCTCTCATGAATTCTAACACTGTTTAACAAACATCTGTTGGGGATCTTTTTATGTTGAGGAAGGAAGGTTGATTAGAAGGTGAAAAAGCATGTGTGCATCTCTGTGGGAGTGCACCAGGGTAATGAAGATATTACTAGAGATATGTGTAGAACAGACAGTGGTGACTGTGACTCTGTGCAAGCATCTCTTTCACCTTTAATAGAAACACACACTTTATATAGAGATGTTTTAGAATAAATCATCTAACAGGCCTCTATTCAAAGCATTACGCTGTCAAACAGAATCTCACCTACCTCTGTCAGCCCTCCTCTCCCTCCTCCATTGGCCCCCTCCACTCCCTCCAATGGTGAGCAAAGCCATTCACCGCCTCAGGCAAGGGCTGGAAACATAGGAGCAAAGTCACAGCACAGAGGGATCACCACAACAGTGTCTTCTCCCAGACACAAAACCAAGCTAACATTATGATCTAAGCAATGGATTGACTCTGACAAAATATGTGGACACCCATTACAACTTTAAAACTTAAAAACACTACTTTATTGCAAAGTTTGTGTTGCATTTGTAAGGACATTTGTTTGCTGTGAACATTCAGTGCAAGAATGTTAGAGGCTATACTGAAACAAAAGTAACAAGTTAATGTTCTTTGATGTGACTGTTGTTGCTGTGAACATAGCTGAGAACTGACTTCCACATGTCTCCTTTGTGTCTGTCAAACAATGTGTGGTTTTCACCACAACACAAATACACTATTCTTCTGGGAACCCTAAAGCCAACCTCTATGGAAGAATAGCAAGCAGCAAATAGACTTACAAAGTCTGATGGAAAGCAACAATGTATTGTGCATGGAACTTCTATTAAATTAAAAACAAAATATTACATTTAAATTTGAGTGGGGTCATTGTAGATTAATTATTAGCATAGTTATTATCTTGCAGAGCTAATGATACATGAGAACCACTATGTACAGGTCTGCACTTCCGTTCTCACTTAAGGACAAGCCCCATTGATTGGTTCGATATGAGGCAATAAGCAGTGTGTTTATCCATGGCTCCCTCCAGTGCTGGAACAGGCCGAGGTTTGGGCCGCTGCAGGATGTGTGAGATGGCTCGCTGTGCTGACTGACAGCTCTGGATAAGGGATAGAGTGTCTGCCCTCAGTGCCAGCACAGCTAGAAGTGATAAACAGCAGCAACTTGATCCAGAGACAAGAGACGCCTCTGCCTCTGACAGAGTTCAACTTAATGCACTTCTATTCTTCATAGCCAGGTCCAAGTTTTCTTGGTCCAACGTCGCATGGCCTGAAATGGCCTAAGCAGGTAGAGGTCAGTGGTATTCAAACCACGTCTTATTGGTCCAACCTTTTCCTTATTCTGAAAAAAAAAAAATAAATAAATCTGTCTGCTGCCACTCTCTATTATACCACAAGCTCCTACTATTCAATATCCCTATTGCAGCAACAGGACCTGAGCATTCTCTCTGGTCTAGAATATTTATGGAAAGTTTATTTTATCTGTTTTTATTGCCACTCTTGTGCAAATAGGTTCCCATAGAGTCCCTGGTTTTTGCCCTTGCAGTAATAGCAATGTAAACATGGGAAAGTAATTTGAATTACGTGGAGATTAGCTGGTGACAGTTTGTGGCATGGGTGATTATTTCTAAAATAATCCTGTTTTGATATGCATCTGCGTCCTGGCAGGAATTTTCAATTTGTTTTCCTATTGCTGCATGTAAACAAGCTCCAGTGTCTCCTTATCATGCCGTCGCATGGACAAGGGAAGAGCGTATGTCTGCCTCCACCCTCCATCTCACCACATAACCTGTTTCCCGTAGCCTGCATCTGGTCTCCCCTCCCCAGCAGCCGCGCTTGTCTGGGTTTCAACAAGTCTCTTTATCGGGAAAAGATGTGTGTGTGAATGTGTGTGGGTGAGGGGGGGTAGGGGTACTTGCGAGTAATTTGCAAACATGAAGTCTTTAAGATGAGCCACCTGAATATGTTCTGCTTGAGAGGTTCTGCCCATTCCAGCCTGAATGGGCAAATCTGCAGCATGGCAAAATGCCCTCCTGTCTGCCAAAAGGGCTATCCCAACCACAGGCCTGGGGCCAGTGATAAATATTTACACTTTTGATTGTCAACTCGAACTTAGAGGAAGAATTGACAGTCTATTTGAACTCATTAAAAAGTTGCAAACTTGATTTGAAACATCATAAAGAAATGCATGGCTTAAATGTATTGTCAAATTTTGATAATATTTGCCTCTGCGGGTGCAAACTATTGTGAATGTTTTTCACTATTGAAAGTTAGATGTCAAAGAATGTCACTGGCAGAAACATATTAGTGTTTTTTTCCTCCTATCCTTTGGATAGAAAGCCAGGTCCCATTTATCTCTTTGTGATTGATTGCTCCTGCCAGAAAGCTAATCAGCATGTAGCTGGCTGCTTCTTAATGTTTATGGGGATTATGAGAGGATAAACATGGTAATCCCCAATGTTGTGCAGGACTTCCAATTATCACACTGCTCCACCAAAAATAAGGTCGCCATAGATTTAACCTATTAATGCAATATAAGCCAGCCAACATCCTGCTGCTGCTGTTCACTTTGCCCAAGTTAAACCCAACTCTAGACCAAGCTCAGAAAACAGAGGTGACTCATCTCTTCTTCAGTGGGTTGTGACTGGACCTGACCAGCTAGGTTAGGCTGTGGTCACTGTTGTGAGGAAGGCAGGTTTCTTTACAGATAGAGATAACAGGCAGAGGTGAATGTCTAGTCCATGCTGACAGTCTGGATCGATTAGGGATGGATCACTTACATGCAGCGATCGTTACAACCCCACCCCAGCGCTCAGGTGGAGCCATGGACTGACTCACAGCAGCACAGAGGTGATGCTCCTGACTCAGTTGTGCCCTTGCCAGATGGCCACTTACTGTAAAACTGGTTGTTGGTCAGACTAGTATTTAGACAGGTTTATTTCATTTTCCTTTTGAAACGTCTACCAGTCTCTATATAAGCAATGGACATGATTGATAAACCTTTGCTATTCACACCATTAAGAGTGTATGAGGAGAGCGGCTGGAGAGTAGCAGCCGGGCTTTCAGTGCTGTAGCCACCTCCATATTCTCCCCTCATTAATCTGCTCTAATACATTCACCGCAAAGAGCTGCTTTTCCAAAGACGAGCAAGCAGGCCTTAAATTATAATGCAGAGAAATGCTATCATTACTACCTTTAATGTTCCCAATCTAATTGAGGCATTAATTTAACTAGACTACAGAAAGGATTATTCACAACTGCTTTTTAATTTACCAGGGTGATCAGCAGAACCATTGGTCATATCACAATGCTTTTGTTTCAACACTCATTCAGATGTGGGGACTCATTCTTGCCGGAATTTGTCATGATTCATTTTTTTTTTTTTTTTAATAAACACTGTGAGGCTGAGGCAGCATAATTTTTATCTCTCTGGAAAATTAGAAATGGAACATAATTAATTACCAATTCATTATGACTATGATAATTGACAATTTTAATATTCATTCAGGTGTGTAAGTCCCCTTTTGACACACAAAGAAAATCTGATGTTTCAAAATGAATTACATGTTTACTACTGCGCACATATTTGTAGTAAATTTTAATCTGCTTGAAAATTTAAGTCCATCCCAAAAGCTACATTCACATAGTAAACCAGCCTCAATGGAAAGTTTTAGTTTTCAGGGCAGTGATAAAACATTAAGCAATGCTTTGTAATGTCTACGCTTCCTGTAATAAAACCCATTTTATGTGTAGTTAAGCAGCTACTAAACAGAAAAAGTTATATCCTCTGTCATCTATGCTATTTGAAAAGTGGAATTGCTTGTAAATGAATAAAGACCTTCAGTCAAGAAAGGAAAATACATTCAGTATGAAGTGTTTTGTCATCAATGAATCTTCATAGGCCACTTTCTCCCATTTAAAAAAAACACTTAGTTGAGTAGTGTAGCACAGAGGGAAGACTTATTACTGAAGCAACTCCATATTGAACACTGAGAGCTAAATTTGGCCACAGGGCAGAAAAGACAAGGATGTCTGATTGTAAAGGGTTTAAAAAAAAACAACAACAACAATTTATAGCCAAACAGGACTTAAGGGACAAGTGCACGTATTTCTACTCAAACACATGTGTGCGCTGATGGTAGCCCCGGGGAGTCGAGTCACAACGATATGGTGGCAGTCCCCCCGTGGCACCAGAACCAGGCGAGGCATGCCATCTGGAGCTGAGAGGAGGGTTTGTTAGAGGAGTGTTGAAACCAAGTGCTACATGCTTTGACCGTGCGGCTGACCATCTGGCTTGGCATACTGTGTATCAGTAACTTTGAGCAATCCAGCGAGAGGGGTGGAGGGGGATGGGGAAATAGATGGATCGAGACAGAGGGGTACATAGCTGTAGGGTTAAAAGCAGCCAGAGCTCAGTGCCATGCGTTTGATGGATGTATTTTGCATGTGTTCTCTGTCTCTCCTCCACGATCTACCTTTCTCTTTCCCTGCCTGTGTGCAGAAGGTAAACTTGAGATTGGCACAGTATCTTTCACATATTATCTCCCACAGGCAAGGTTAAGTTTCTTAAACTAATATAATAACTGATAAATAACGGACTATGACAAAGTTATTGGCAATAATACAGTTTTTAATGACAATTTCACAGCCCAAACTTTGAAAAATAGGATCTTAGAATATTCTGTCTTAAAATGATGGTCCTACTAAACAGCAATGTTATTAATTTAATGTAAGGTATGTATTTTTTATTTTATTTATTTTATTTTATAGTTTGGTTAAAGAATATCTTGGGCCCTTATACTAAAGTCAACATATGTAGTGTAAAACATCTTCACTGGCATCTGTACTTTTTCATTATTCAATCATCTTCTTGCTCTTTCTCTTAACTCCTGAGCAGTATTATACTGTAATACAAGGAATTTCCCCACGGCGATAGTAAAGTAAGAAAAAAAAATAGAATAAAAGGTTTTTTTAACATGAGGCAGAAAAATAAGTGGAAGATGTGATCAACATTCTGAAGCTTGAGTTAATTTGGCCTGATGACTAGTACAACAAGCATCTTAATAACCATCACTCAGATTGATAAGGAAAGAGCACTTGGAGGACCATGTTTTCTCAGAAGAAAAACGTCCAGAATGTATTTATGTGCTCAATTACTGACTGAAGTCAGACGGACTCTTTTTGAGAAATGGATCTAGTATTGCTTTAACTTCAAAGCCATGGAGGGGTATAGAGTTTCTAAACACATCATAAATATTGCAAGATTGTAAAGTCACTCTTTCTGAACTGAAAAGAGAAACTTTTGAAGACCTCCAGCCCCCCTTCCCAACTTACAGTAGCCGAACGAACAGTCCATTAACAATTTAAATGCACACAGAGATGTGAGAAGCGGTGGCCAGCATTTTAATGAAAAACTGCGTGTAGACTGGCTCCTGATGGGACCTCTCTGTTTCTGATTACCATTACTACAGCCCACAGTTGTATTTATAGGTCTGGATGGGATTAAAGTTACATTCATATATTCTTTCTTTCCATTTAAAGTTTATGTTATTTTCTGCCTTACCACCAGAAGGGGTGCTCCAGACACTCACATACTGATAGGTCTGAACAAAAGTGTCATCTATCAATCCTATTTCGTCTAAGGAAGTTCCCAAGCTTTCACAGCCTATATTGGGCTCTGCGCGAATAAGGATCCCTAATATTAAAGTCAAGTGAGACGCTGTCAAGGATTCTAGTTCAAGGCTATGGACACCTATTCAGGGACACTTCATGTTTGGGAAAGGACATGAAGGTTATAAGATATCACTTCTTTGCTCCTTAACTCTTGGACACAACTATAATTAGGATGGAAATTATATAGCTACACGGGTATATATTACTAAACCGAACAAAAATAGATCTTGAATGATTATAAAATATATATCTGTTCTCATTTCATGTTTTGTAAAATAGGCGGTTTATAAAGAATGGATGGTTGAAGAGAGATCAAAAACAAAGCTGTGTTTAGTACTTAGAAAGTGGTTGGCTCTGAAGTATTTTTACCCTCGAGACATTCAACAACAGCCATTTGAGTTCCTTGGGGTCGGGTGCTAAGTGGCAGAGAGCACTGGGATAGGCTTGTGTAAAAGACTAAAGACATGCCTCTGTAGGCACGCAAGCGTCTCTGCAGCGCACACACACAAGCTCTCTTTGGCAAAGTCAATAAACTGTTTGTTTTAAGCATCTCTCCTGCTTTTTTCAGTGTGGGTATCCCTTTGCTTAGCTCTCTGTGTCATCGTATGAGACTCTCCTCTTTCTCCTCCTTTTCTGCTCCTGTGAAGTGCAATGTTGTGCTGCAGCGCAACAGGAAGCCGTTTAGTTTAGCGTTACCATTGTTCCAGTTTGTTTTCCTAAAAAGCTTCATTTCTACTAAAACTGCCATGGGAGAAAAAATATTTGTTGATACAGTAATTTGAAGAAGCTAAAATGTCTACCCTGGAGGTTGACATGTTTATGTGGAGCAAGTCATAAATTAGGAAAAACAAGAGGCAAATATGGGATGATGGAGGAGCTCTCTGTGATGATAGTGGAGATGTGTACCATAGCAGGGACACAGAAGAGCCTTTGTGATATCTCAATGATTTAACACAATGCAAAAATGTGTATATTTCTTAAAGAGGTGGTGCATTGTACACAAATCTAATTGAGTCAGTTTGGTCATCATTGTTTGGTGTTGGTTTATTTAATTCTTTAAAACAAAATCAAAACATTCTAACTTCTACCCTTAACCATTAAGAATTATATGTCTCTGCATGAACATCTCAATAGAATTTATTTTTACTGTATTAGACTGAACTTTAGTGTCCCATGAGAGAGTCCCGAGGGATCATCCAGGACATAGTTTTGAGTGAACACTGGGGACTTTTAGAAACAGAACAGGTTAACAAAGGACGCTACAGAGATCCTCCCACTCCAAAGTATGGTTCTGTGTTAGTGATAGTAGGTTATTTTTTAGATGTCTTCCAAGTCTTAAATGATAAAAGACATTTTTTTTACATTGCATGGCCAAATGATTGTGGTTGTCCAGTGTTTTGTCCCATTCTTAAAGTCTAGTCCATCCCTTGACCCTTGCTAGGGTAAGCTGCTTTTGTATAATCAGTAGAAATAAGTTAATTGCCATGTCACAATGTCACAGACACCACAGGTCCTTTACTGAAGGCCATGAGCGGGGGGCAGTCGTAAGCCGATTACTTAGAGCAGTCAGTGTGTTTAGTTTTGGCTTTACACCAGACAGGGTTAGGGTTGCGGTGGGCACTTGCTATTACTGTTATTCAGTATTATAGGTGCTAATAGTTACAATAAAGAAAGCTGTATCATAACAATATGTTGTACGGCATGTCATCATGGAGGGTGTAAAACTTCACACTATAACTTCAAGAAGGTGTTTTACTAACAAGCATTTTTGCATAACATTGAACTACGGGCAAGGCAAGTTTATTTGTATAGCACAATTCATACGTGCAGCAATTCAAAGTGCTTTAGATTAAGATGAGGGATAGGATAAAAGTTGAAGTAAATTTTAATTCAATTAAATGAATAACTTAATACAAAACTAAAAGAGAAAAGTGCAGATACAATACTTTCAGTTGTCATATGCACAGTTAAACAGAACTGTTTTCAGCCTGGACTTGAACATTGTCAGAGTAGGGGTCTAAGACTGTTCCAGATTTAAGCTGCAGAAAACTGAAACGCTCCCTCCCTATGTGTATACATAACCTTTGTGTAAATCATTTAAAGCCCCAATTGAATAATTCATCAAAAGTGTCTGTAACAGAGCTCTCTAAGACTATGTTCCATTTATCAGTATTTGTTCCTGAAACTAAAAGTATTCATTGCAAAACGTATTTTAATAATGTTGAAATAATGTCAAGCTAACTTAAAAAAATAGATGATGTACTGCCAAACGCAGGACTTCAATGATGTGTGTTCTGTGTACTGTTAAGAATGAAACAAGGGTCTTACTTACCCAGGAGTGGACATAAGCAACAATAAGAATGTACTTGAGAATCTGTTTTGATTTCTTGTTCTTAAATTGTCAAAGATAATGAGAAAGGAAAATCAAACCAACAAACTTCAGGTTATAGGACAACCGCTCTACCACCTGCACCAATGCGCATAGAAATCTTATTATTAATATTTAAACATATTAAGACAACTGTCGTTTCTGCAAAATTAAAGTTGTGGCTTTGTAAGTTAGATAATTTAGGTTAGCCTCCTCTTCAAGCCTACACCTAAAGTTGGTTGCATTCAGCTGTAACATATGTTTGTCCCCGTAGAAATATGTCCCCTATTGCATATTAAGACTACATTATCACATTGTGTGTTGTGGGAATGTCAAGAGATCTGAAATAATAATAAATCAATAAAAATATCCAGTTCTCTAACCTGACAAACCTGATGGCTTTCATCTTTTGTGATTTGACTGTTTCCTGTTGTCTATCATGCTTAGGCCTAGTAAAGCTACCGTTTCCGGTTTCCTTTCAACTTCCCACTATTGTCGACACACCTCCAGTTGTCAGTTCATTGGGTTGAAAAGTGTAGGTTTCTTTTTTTTTTCTTGAAAAAAGAAAGAGCGTGCGCTCAGAGCTGGGAGCCAAGCTTTGTAATCACTGTCCTGTCTCTACCGCTGCATTTCTCTGTCTGTGTTTTCTGTTAGTATTAGAGCTGACAGCCTCTTAGCACAGGAAAGGCTTTGAACCTGAGGGCTCCTCTTTCTACAAGAGGCTAATCGCTACTTCAGAACAGGGGCTTCCCCTAAACAAACATTTACTGCTGTAAAGACAGCCTTGGCCCCTACCGATGTAGGTTAGTAGGGTTTTTTTACAACAAGGCATTTATGGAGACAGATGCCAGAGATGGACAAATAGCAGAACATTAGCTGTCAGCAGCACCAGCAGGAGCCAGATCTGCCCACACTTTAAAAGCTGTTTGTTGGTGGAAAGGAAAAGGCTCATAAAAGCAGACTCTTATCTTCTGCAGACCTCGTGTGTTTGCCACAACCAACAATCAAACAGAGCTGGGCCAGGCCAGAAATATACTGCACTCATCAGATAATTGCAGTGGATCCTGATATCTGCATTGACCACAGGGCTGAATCAGAATGCTGCACTACCATAGGCATCTAGACGGCTTTATGGCTCGCGTTATTATGCAAGATTTGTCAACACGCTAAATATGTCTTCAGTTGAGAGCATAATATAATGTTATGATATTTCTGACAGCATAATCAGTTCATCCAACAAGGCTTTATATGGTGACAGCCTTTCTCTGCCTGAGGAGCTTCGCTATGGCACACTACATGCTCACACCTTTAACGACTTCCTAAATGTCACAGAATGTCAGGTGTAGGTGTAAAAGCAGAGGACCTCCTTCTGTTTGCCAGAGATCTTCAGGAGTTTTTACTATGCTACAGTGCTGCCGGGCAGGACATATGCACTCAGGTGTGGCCCACATTTCATCGGACTGGATAGTGACATAATTTACTGCTTCTGTGCCAAGAGAGAAAAGCTTTTTGTCAGAGCAAGAACATAGACTAAACTAAGCATGACTTTACAAATGTATCCATTGTGCGCCCAAACTAAAACCCACACTAAAAATCAGGTTTTAAACACTTAAAAATACTGTATGTCAAACTCTCATTCTCACAAATGGTACAATATATGTTTTCAGAAATCTACAACCTACAATCATTTTAGAATGAAGGTAGGTTGAATTTATCACAATAAAAAACTGACTACTGTGCCGATGAAATAAGCATTACCTCTGCTCATTTTTCCACTGCGCTAACCAGGCAGCTCATCTCCATTAGTGTTGCTCTAACCAATGTTGCGCTGGATCTCTTTAGCTGTGATCATCTGTATGTGTGGCAGCTTCTGTACATGCTTGTGTGCTTCTGCGAGCGCTCTCTGCTCAGAGACCCTAAAGCTTTGAGAGATCTGAGTGGAAAGCCATGATGGGGCTCCGTTAAGCTCAACAGCATGAGACTGTATCAATTACGCTGCAACAGCGATATGGACACAGCGTGCGGTCTTCAAAGACAAAGACTTATGACCGCCCAGTGTTTCCTCTGACCACTGTCAGCTGGATCACCTTCAGATCCAGCTGACAACACCCACTGAAGATACGTTTAATTTTTTATCCTGAAATGATGTAATTTAACAGTGCAGAAAGCCAACATATTAAATACTTGCGCAGAAACCCAGTAACCATTATACAATTCTGCCCAAAATGAAGATCAAGATCAATTTAAAATTAGATTTTTTTAATTGTGTTTTTAGGGTTTACTGATTTTGTGAATACTTTTATACAAATAATATAAGATTAAATAATAATAATAAGAAGAATATAAGACAAGTCCCTTTGTAAGAAACAATTCTTTGTGTGTTCTCCCTAATGCTAGATGAAATGTTTTAATATAGAAGATAAATTTATATTAAGCATCAATGATTTACAGTTAAATAGTCTTGACAATAGGACCCACTAATAGTATATACACTTTTATTAAATCAAAAATATAATTTTTGTGTAGGACTATTTAATTAGACACAGAACAGAGAAAAGGAGCTTAAACTCACTGATTTTTGATGTAAAGTCATGTCCGGTGACCTGCCTCACCTCTTAACGGCAGAACCACTCAGTGCCCCAGCTCTCTTTGAACATCATATAGATCTGGCTCCTGGGCTGGGACTAGTGCAATAGATGTATAGATGAGCTATAATCCATGTATGTCTGCTTCTACTCACAACCTTTTCTCTAGCACCTTTTTACCTCTACATTCAATAGCACTCCAAAGGCAAACCAATCCCTTTGAAGAAACGCACCTTTTTTTTGTACAAATTCCATGGGCAAGACTGTATGCATAATATTTGTGGTGTTTCTCCTGGTTATGGAAAATGAGTGCCATATCTGCCAGTCAGCTTTGCATTGTAGTTGTGTGTGTGTGTGTGTGTGTGTGTGTGTGTGTGTGTGTGTGTACAGCCTGGTAATGAATGAAGGTAAATGGCAGGGTATGAAGCACTTCCTATCGTAATTTCACACTTGTCAGCTCTTCTGAGGAAAATTCACCTTTACACAAGGATAGTGGATAGCAGAAAAGGCCGCTCCATGGAAAACACAGCAGAGAGAGTCGTCATGTGGTGGGGAACATTCACCATGTAACAATGTCTAAATTTGCAAATATTGTGTTAGCAATGCTGCATTTCAGTATTGGAGAATAAACAAGACATTTTAATTGCTTTTTTATTTATTTAAAAATGTATTAAAAGTAGTCAAATATGTGTTTTTGGCTAGAGAAATGCATTAAAAACATTTGCTTTTCACGTAAAACTGGAACCAATGTTGTCTATCCCTTTAAGTAATGTTTATTATCTAAATAAACGTATCAGTGTAACAGTTTATATTTGCTCTAAAATGTGAAAAGGTAAAGACTGAATAAAAGATATGCTTTGAGAGAATTTGTTATAACCTGAGATGAACCGCTTATCATTAACAGTGGCTCTAAATTAATAAGTCAAGTCCACATCAAGAATGGTAGGATGATAGGATGAAAGGCTTTTACTACCCCCAGCTGCCAAGGGCATTCGAGATGTTCTTCCACTGTTTCTCTGGAAAAGTGCTGCAGTGGTGAGGTTCTGCAGCGATGGGAAAGAAACACCTGTATCACTTTTAACTTTTGTACAGTTTATTTTGACTGTTACATTGTTTCTTTTATCTCACATAACCACTTTTAGATTCAAAAACATTTAAGATGCAGTTTGTGTGAAAATATATTTAAATTTACTAATCTAGTTTTAGAATTTAATGTGTTGTTTTACATTTAAGTAAAAATGTATCAAACAAATTGCTGAACATTTTCTTATTGACATTTTTATTTAAAAAAGAAGCTTCTAGAAGTTTGAGCTAACTTAATTTCAATAAGATAGTGAGAGTGGCACTGCACGTGTGTGTGTGTGTGTGTGTGTGTGTGTGTGTGTGTGTGTGTGTGTGTGTGTGTGTGTGTGTGTGTGTGTGTTGGAAGCGCAGAGTGAGTAGGGGGAGGATATGAGAGCCTTCTCTGGGGACCTTAAACAAACTGACTAAAGTGGTCCTGTTTTCTGATCAGGCACCGAGAGGAGAACACTTAGCACTGCTGGAGACACTCTAAACAGCCACTGAGGAATTAGCCTGTTACTGGGAAACTTCACAGCTTCTGCATTGGGCTGTGTCCCTGCTCAAGTAGTACAGAAAATAGAACAGGCAATAAATGGCAACAAACAAAGCAAATATGCACACGCATGCACTTGTCTGCCCCCATACACACACAGGTGTATGTATGCCAAAATGCACAAAGCTCATGATAGCTGTCTGCGGATAAACACGTAAACACAAGCCGCCATATGCGTCGCTCTCTCTCCAAGGGAAAGCAGCATAATGAATAGGCCCCTCGCATACTCTGGCAAAGTGTCGCAAGTGACTCGAGACAAGGAAAAATATGTTTTCACTGAGGAAAAGCAATGACCTTATTCCTTCTCTCTGTGATGGCGTACAGTATCCTTTTGTTTGCGTCGCCAGGTTTGGCCAAAGATGAGTTGAAATTTAGGCCCCATGATGTCAACACAAACAGAGGATAGAAAGTTCATCTTTAATTAGGTGTCCCCCCTTTTCTAAAGTTCATTTCAATTAGTCCCACCTCGGCCCCACTTTCAGGTCTCAGTGATTTGTCAATGCCTCAACTTTCTATGTAGCACAGTGTGGTCACAATGCGGCATGTAAATGTGTGTGTATTATATCATTTTGCATGCGTGTTTATGTTGTGTGCGTGACCCCAACAAAGAGGGACTCCTGTGCCCTTGACATTTCCTTCTTGCTCTTATGATGAATTGCAGGGGTTATTTATTGGTTCATAGGAGAGCTTCACATATCCCTTCTTTGTTCCCAAGCACTACCAAAGAATGAAGAGTTTTATAAATAACTGTGTGTAAACTTTTTTGTGTTTGGCAGCTACATGGTGGCCCCACTATGCAAAGCTATAGGGGACATTGTTATATGGCCTATAGTTTTATGTAAGCTCCTGAAGGTGTACAATGTCTGCTGTGTCCATTTTGTGACACCCTCACATAGGCCGATCAATCAACTGTAATGAAAACCATCAGGTCACCTTTGAAATTTATCATTTTTTTTTGTGTGCGTAAAATGAACCGGCTCATGATGGTATGGAAGACTAAATTTAGATTACCTATATGCAACATATCTCTACTTCTCCTACCGGCAAAAAATGTACAGAAAAAGCTTAATAATTTATTGTTGAGATACAAACTGTGCTCGGGTGCCAGTTGTAGAAATGCAGCTTTTCGTCTATTATATACTGTATATCTAAATGATACACTTATAATTATGCTGCAGAGTAAAAGTTTCAGAATAATATGCATATCGGCAATGAAGAAAAAACTGAGCAAACACCTAACAGACATATCTCATCACCATGTGTGTGTGCCGCTGCCGCTTGCAGAGGTTTGAGGTACTTAGCATCTCTTGTTTGCACACAATCCGTCTGTGATTATTGCCCGCTTCAGGCTTCCCCGGCCTTGGTGCTTCTTTTCACAAAGCTTCTCTATTTGCATAGATTTTGCCAAGAACCTCTCAAAAAACATCTGAAGGAGTGTGCGCTAAGGCAAGTTAAAAACGAGTGCTCGTAATGATAGATTGCCTTGTTTGTGTTAAAGGCGAGAGAAGTCAAAATCAGCCCGAGTCTTGCTTTGTAAATTGGCTCCCCAAATCAAGAGGAGGCGTAAAAAAGCTTTTATCAATTTGTTTTTCCACCGATAGTACCACTTCCAACACTTAAAGGGTTTTTAAGCAGTCAGGCCAAACCTGCCAAACTGCAATCAGGGTCCGACTGAAGAGTTCATTTTCTGCAGATGGTTCACAAAATGTCCTTATTCAAGCATTTGCAAAGAAATGGGCTTTCCTTATTTGTTTGTTGATTTGTTTATTTATTTTTTCTTATTTTGTCGTCATTTTTTCTGCTGATCACAGCTGCGGGGGGCTCGCCATGCAGAAAGTCTCAGTATGGCTCTATCTGTAAATCGGAGTCCAGGGGCCGCCAGACACATAACGAGGGAGAACCACACGGTGAAATTTAGCGCGTGATGGCTCCCAGTGGGCACCATTTGGGGACCAAAGAGATTTTTCGTTCTCGTTTTTCCTGCATGGCGAGCAGGTTGGAAAGCTCAGCCTTTACATTGCTGCTGACACAACCACTCAGGGACGGCTGTAACAGCTCTCTTAGCATGGCACCTGTTATTGAGCCGTCACAGAGAGAGAGAGAGCGAATGAGGAAAAGGGGGTAGAACAAGGAAAAAGGGGGAAGAAGGAGCTAGGTGTGGAAACAGGAAAGAGTGAAACTCAATTGTAATTTCAGGGCTGTCACAGTTGTGAGAGCCAGTAATTCTCCTGCCGTATCGGTGAGCGTACATGCTAGACTGCCTCTCCCTGCCGAGACCAAGGTTGAGGGTGTGCTGATCTCCTTCCTCAATTCAGAGCAACTACATTTACATTCATCAGAGGCAAAAAACTCATTATAATTTAGATTCACACTGAGGTGTAATACAAACACAAAGTTTTTCAAGTGGTCAGCTCTGCGAAACTGTTTTCTTAAGCAATTGTACAGAGCAGAGTCATGGACATTTTGGGTTTTTTATCCAAAGATTTAAGACAAATAAATTACCTTTCATTTTATGTTTTTCAATTTCAAAGGCAAATTGGAAGGGAAATGTTAAGCACTTCTATAATATGTTAACATAACGGTTTGTGTTGGAAACAAAAGCACAAAGGAAAAAAACAAACACTCTTTTTTATTTGCTAAGCCAATCACGAGAGCAGCATGGCGAGCAGCTGTCCATTCAAGCAGAGCAGTGGCGTTCCTCTGCAGGGCAATCAAAATGGATTAAAACAAACGCTCTCCAGCTGCCTGCACGCAAATCAGATATGCCTGTGATGATGATAATCAATCTATAATAAAATAACACAACATAAATCTGATAGTGTTGTTCCAACAATTTTAATAACATAGATTTAAATATTGCCATGTGCACTGGACTGATTTATTGATGAAAAAGTGCTATCGAGCTTATATACACCCGGCTTCTGGTGCCTCGCCAATAATACCATTAACTGCATTGTTCAAACTCATTATGTGATGAGAAACACAATAATAATTGCAGGACTACAAACGCATTTCTCCCATTGAGCTAATCACTTTCACCAGCATTATTAGTCTCTCTTCCCCTCCCTCCTCTGCTCATGTCCACATTTTGTCATAAATTGTAGCCCAGGCTGGCATATAAATCCCCTGTGCTGAATTAGTATTGTAATTTCTGGTATCGTTGCATGCTTTGCCAGCCCAGGCTTTGGAGTTATTAATCTGGGGGGGGACAGGTCCCATAGAAACAATATGCCTATAGCTGCTGGCCTGGATACTGGCATGACCCCACCCACAACAAAGCCTTTGTTGCATTCAATAAAATTACATGGTTTGGACCAGGTTTCAGTCATTTCAAAGGATCTAAAAGATAAAAAGGTTTATCTCTTAAAAATGACAAAAATAGAAAACTGGCCAAGATTACAGTTTGTTTTAAATGTGTTTAAGTGTGTCCTGTTACATGTGGATTTTGATGAAAAGAAATACTAAATCATTTTCAACTATTTTTCAGTTTTCAGATTTCAGTTTTTTTCTTTATTTGAAAGAGGGATGATCTGCAATCTGGCCATATTCAGTCAGAAATGCTAAATTGACAGCCCCCAAGAACTAAGGCATTCAGTTAATATCTAATTAGAAGCAGAAATTGTATTTACATTTATAATGCCACTTATATATTTTAAAACAACTTAAAACTGAAAGTGTTTTTTTTCAGCACACTTTAACTTCTTTAGATTTTTTTATGTTTATTATTCTAAATATGTATTATAAATTTGACTTTTGAAAAGCACTTTAAAGAACCCAGTGTATGAATTGTGCTACAAAAATAAATTGTTTTGCCTTACTGTACATTAAAGAGTTTGGCACCAACGTTTTTTTTCTTTGCCTCAATTCATAAATCAAGTCATTAAATATGCCCCGCAGTGGAATATCTGGAGCGGGAGAGTGTGTGGGGAACTTATTTTTTTAACCTAAAAAAAAAACAAACAAAAAAAACACACTCAGTAGAGTTTTTAAAAAGTAATATACTTTTTGGGGTAAAAAAAAAACTCGACAAAAGCTTAGCATTGTTTTGAAATGTGTGCTATCATGTGGAGTCTCACCTCTCTGACAGAAAAGCTGTTAAGCCGCGCATATGGCCCGCTGACAAACATGACAGATGAAACACTTTGTTTGCTTTTGTTTAAGAGCCGGCTCCTTTCCTAATATAAGCCTTTTAAGTGTTCAAAAAGGCCTGGGCTATATTTGATGTTAGGAAGAAGTGGTGGTGGGAGAGGGGCTGTTGTGTATAGTGTCATCTAGTGATATACAGCTCCAGTCCCTCTGTCACACAGCACACTGTCTGCAGGGAAATAATCTGACATCTTGTGCTCGACACATCCAAGCGATGAGTAGAGAAAGAGGGAGGAAAAGAAAAACGGCACGGGGAGACTGAGAGATGGAAGACGAGAGAGTGACGGGACAAAGAGAGGAGAGGGAGGACACAATCAATTCAGCCGCCCCGTCACCATCATGTCATCGCCTGTCAGTGCAGATTTAAGAAGAAAGCTTTAGAGAGACCTTCCATAGCTGGGTCTGATCGATGCTCCGACAATGACACCTGGGCAGATGTTACAGGCACGCATCACACAGCAGCTTAAAACGCAAACAAGCCTTTTGTGACCACATCACAACCCAGGACCTTTGCTCTGAGCCTGTACTGGGACACTTCTCACATTTAGACAGAGTCCAAGGATTTACAAGCAATGCTCCTAAACAGAAAAGTGTCGAAGAGAGATAAGAGGGAAGGTGCATATGGGCGTAATCATTAGAGAGATGCAGTGAATGGATAGAGTCATTAAGCATGTGTTTCCCATCTGACCGTGAATGGGGTGTCACAGTGCTTTTGCTGCTGCCGGTCCATGTAAACAGACTAACAGATTGACTTATTTGTCTCTCCTCTGGGCAGTGTTTGCCTGTCGGTTTCCAGGGAATGTTGAGGTCTCCACAGCATTTCTGGGGATCAAACTTTTCCTTATGCTGGAATTTTTTTATTTATTTAAACTACCTAAAGAATTGTTTTGAAAAAAATGTATTTAATCCTTTATTTATAGCAAGAAAATGATCAAGTCAAAAAATGTTTCTTATATATTTTACTTGACATTTTTACTCTTTGCTATATAAAAATGCTCACAAAATGCTGCTGCTGCAAATCAGACCAGGGTTAAATTGTTTGGAAATGTGTTTATTTATATAACTGAAGAAACAAATAGGTCATTGAAGACTACATTTAAAAACAATTATTTCGAACCTTTGTTAAAAATCTAATACAAAACTTTCTTCTAGAATTTTCCTTATACTCACTAAGTAATGGCGCACACAATGAAATTCCAAAGCACTATGAAAAGATAGCATTTGTCTAAGCGGAACATGTCACGTTGGGTCAGTGGAAAGAAGAAACCACTGTGACTCTCCACAGCGCTGAGAGGAAAATCTGTCTACATTTCAGCCTTATGAAAATGTTAAGAAAAAGAATACCGTTTGCCACACAGACATCAGCGAAGTGGTATCTGCCCCTTTTCCCCTCACAATCTGTCTCTTCGACACAACCATTACTCACCCGCTTCTGCGCACATTCAATCCTTCCCAGCCCTCTCACTAGCTCTTGTCTTTTGATTTGAGCAAGAGGGCCAATCGTTACGTGAATGATGGCACCCATCAGTGTAGTGCGCGTGTTGTAAAACTGTCAGCTGCTGACAGATTGACAGGCACGCTCAAGCCTTCGATCAGCGCTACACAGAGGCCGGGTTAGACAGAAAATGGTGAAGTCAAGTGAAAGCTGAGATGAAGAGAAACAAGTGCATTTAGAAAGGAGGGAAGTGTTTTCTGATCAGTAAAATAAGAGCATAAAAACAAACATGGTATGATTTAAAGCAAAAAAAAAAAAAAAAACAATAAGCTGATATATAAAGAAGTAGCATTGCTGTGTAATTTCCAACAGCTGTTGATTCAAAGGGGAAAACTTGATTCAGTCCAGATGGTCTCAGTTAGAGGCAGAACGAGAGAGCTGACTTCATTGGCTCTAGCCATGTGTTTTTCCTCCTGATACAGATTAAAACGGTCGTTCGTTTGTCACCGCTCACTACACATCTTAAAATGTAGCAATGAAAATGTTGCTTGGCGATAATGCACTATAATTACTCAAAACGCCTGTTCCTTATCTGCAACAGAGGGACAACAGAAGGATTGTCTTTCAAATCTGACTGAAACGCCTGGGGAGTCTGCTTAAGATGACAAAAACAAGCCCAAAGTATTGTTCTTTTTGTTCAGTTGAAAGCAAGGAGCTCGTCATTATGTTTTCTGAATGCACATATGAACCTAACTTGAGGATACATGTCTGTGGTCGGATGTAACACGATGTAGCATTGTGGAGCAACAGGGTGTGATAAATGTATTTATCCTAGCAGTCTGATGGGTATTGATCAGAGTGGCTTCTCTACAGTTGAACATTACGAAACCCTGGGAAGGAAGAGAGGGGGCGGCTCTCTGTCATTGCAAACATTTTACACCTTTAAAATGCGGTGGGTTTAACAGTGGCCTCCCTAGTCATTTATTGGAAATAAAAGTAAAAGTATGTGAGTGGCGAAAGGCTGCAGAATGACAGTTGAGTCATAGAAGCATGAAAATGAAACAGAGTAAATAAGACAGCGATGTGAAATGTACACGCACTGTGGGTTGGAGATGTAAAGGCGTATGATACCGTTTTTTCAACCAAAGTAGCACATATACACAGGTTTTTTTATTCACTCGACCCACTAAGAATCGACTACCCTTTTCCAGAAAGCAGTCAAATCTCCACCAAACCTCATGCAGAGGTTTGATTTGAGACCTCAGTATAAATGATTATCCCAAATAAAATAAAAATTATATTAAATAAATAAAAAAAATAATAATAAAAAAAATACATGACACAAAATGTTACACAATGAATGTTCAATGGCTTCCCTTGTAGCTGTAAGACAGGATCTTATTGGCCTGCATTTGACTGAAAATATTAATTAAGAAAATTCATACAGTGAGCAGACATTCAACACTGATCTGTGACAGCCAACTCCAAATAACCCACTCTTCATTTCTCAAATGTTGCCAAACCTAAACCTACCCTAAAAATTGCAGAAAACAAAATTAATTAACGGTATGAAAATATGTGTTTCATTTTAAGTATGTCACAAACTATAGTATATACCAGGCAGATTTACAATGTTAGTCCTACAAAGAGCTTTAAAAACAACAGTGTAGACATTACTCCGGCATTACAATGCAAGCACCACAGACAGTGAGACAGTACAAACAACACAAACTATAACTCCATAAAACAGATGAGAGTAGATTAGTGATAATCATATAACTGAAAATAAGTTATTTTATATCAATATTTATGAGAATACTGCCCCATTTTGTTACTTAATATGTTATCTGTTTTCTGTATTCCGGTAATACAGCATTATATTTCCAATATTTCATGAAAATGTATCAATACAAGATGACGCATCAGGAAAAATTATTAATAATAAATAAAAATAAATAAACTGTGACACTTTGCCAACCATGCTCTTATTCTTGGTGCCAGCATCAATAATTCAGCCACTAGCTCATAACTTTATTTTCAATGCATAATTGAGGCCAACCAATGTTTTCCTGGGCCATTTATATGTCAAGTAATTTCAAACAATAAAGCCAGCAGTCCATTAAGCTTTGACATCTGGACGTATAGACAATAGAGGCTCTTTTGTGTTTGTGCTCGGCCGTTTTTCTTCTAAAAGGTATTGAAACTATGAATGAAGAGTGTGACGTGACAATATGCAGTCTCCACATTTAAAAGTGTGGTTGGTAAAGGAATGGGGTCCTCAAGTCAACTCAGTCTAACTTATGTCCCATTTGTTTGTGTGCTATTATTGCTTAATAAATATTGATTTACTATTTTAATTACATGTTAATCTCAAAACACATAGGGCTCCGTGGTAATGAGTCTCTCAAGTCGTCCTGCAAATTTCCTGTTTGCAAATATTTATTGAAGGTGGCATCCTAGGAGGGCAATAAAAGTGAATAGGAATCATTAAACGGGGTCTTGCTCTCTACCATATCTGCCCCATTTCGGTCCAAGTGTCAATTTTAACACACACAACTGGACCCATCTAAAGGACCAATCAATTACTTTTACATTTACTTTAAAGACAGTAATCAGGAGTGGATGCATATAAAGGAGGTTTCATGTTAACACCTTGCCTTTAGACAGTATTTCCTTAATATCTAGTAGATGCAGGAACAAAACATCTCTTTCTTAGTGTTGTTATGGCCATTATCAATCCCATATTTAAAAAAACTAGAAAAAAATATAAAAACATCACTTGTTTAGCCATATCAAAATAGAAAGAAAATGTACAACTAAATTGCAATAAAACCTTAAACTGATAGATTTACTGTAATCTCTCTCTGTCAGGGGGGAGTGAGTGGAAAGCTTTGTCTTCTTTGATAGCAAGAATAATAGTATTGTTTTTTTGGTCAAAGAAACATGTGATAAGAAATAAACGCACAAATAAAATATGCTGATAATATGGGCAAAAGTGTGGCTTTGGAAATAATCCTTGTAGTACATAGTATGTGCATTTGTTCCTGAGATCAAGATTGCTGGTTTAATCGAGCCTAAGCTGGACACAAGGGTGAGAGAGCAGGCAGAGGCGCATTGATAAACTATGAAATGGTTCCAATATGGCCGATCGATGGGGCTTTGTGAGCCGCTCCCTTGAGGCTTTGATTTTCCTTTCATACAACAATCCAGGATCTCTGCTCTTCAAAGGCAAACTCCATCTCTGTTGTTATTGTTGTTGTTGGTTCACCCATGTTTGAGTCATGTCACACATTTCGATTTTATTTATGTCCATAAAGGTTCTCCCACACTTGAATCACCCAGGAGAGAGGTCTTGGTGGTCTCTGTGATGTTACCAACAACCAATAAAGGTCAGCCTCCCATGGTAATGGCCAATTGGGTTTCACTGGGAGCAGTGGTCAACAGATGGAGAGCTGCCATCAGCAGCACAAGTTAAATTACAACCTTAAAAGAGTTCCTTCCTGATTCTAGACAGTGTCATATAATCCCTCAAGATCTCTGCTTGATAATGTGTTGGCCAATACATCACTACATCATGTGCAGAAGCTGTATCAGGACACCATTGCAGTAACGTCACAGGGGCACTGCTAGTGAGGGTTAACCGTCTAACCATTTCAGCTAATTGCCTCATTAATGATTCACTGGTGTTAGGCTGCTATAGCACTTCGCTGTGGTGAGCAAATTGTTCTGATTGGTTTGCCTCTGTCAATTATTGATGAGGCAGCGAACTGAAGTGCTAACACCTGGCTTTGGAGGTCCAAATGGCCCTGCATTCCCATCACATAGACCGTTATAGCAGACCGAGGGACCACATTCAGTCAGGTCTCCACTGTTGAGTGGATGTAGCATGCCCCAGGGCAATGTGTGTGATCTCGATTGTATAGCTCATGGAACATAGCTTGTTGCTGGATGAAAGCTGGACAATACATGGTGTAGCTTAAACGAATTTGTGTAATAAGTGGTGGTATACAATCATTGACAGTGAGACAAGGTGTGAACAAAGCTGAATTAAATGCAATATATAATGTATGTTTGAAATAGAAAGAGCTGAGTAACTTTTACATTTTATCAAACGTGTTAAAAAAAAATCCAGTTTCATTCATTAAATGTATACCCAATACATTCCCTATTATTTCCCTGATATAGCAATCAACAAATAATTAGATTTTTTTTTGAATTAGCAAAATTACAAGTACAAATTAAGAATTTCAAAGAATAAACATGGTGGAAACTCAAAACCACACAAGTATATGTACTTGTCTCTCCTTGGCCTTAATAGAAGCTGATTAAGGAGTCACCCCCACACTGCCAACACTGTCACTCTGCATCTCAGCCAAGTGGCTTGCCATGTACACTCACAGGGTGGTCATTCCACCTTTGTTTTTTATACTGGCAACAGTGACTGGAGAGGCCCCACACTCCCAAATACTGACACCATGACTCACTTTGTGTCATTGTAGAGCTTCACTAATAAGACAGGGATTAGTTAGGGCCATGTTCTATTGACTTATATAGACTTGTGGTAACAATGAAGCTGTAACTCATACTTTAATGACTTTTTTCCTGTTTTTTTCCCAACCCCTCTCCTGTGTCCTGTCTTTACAGATGGCAGAACTACAAAGCAGTGATGGCATCAAATCAGTTGACCACCAAGCCTCCTATAAAGCACAACAATCAACAATGAAGATGAGATCCTCAGAAATCCTTCAAAAACCATACAGTGAATTCTGTAAAGCCCCATTACTCTGATCATTACCTCTAGCTATTTTCTAGAAAATATGGAAAATTGTGGTAAGAAATGAAATCTGTTCATAAAAATAGGATGGAATGACTACTTCCTCATCAAGGGGAGAATCACAGATGCATGCTCCTGTAAATAAATCTTTATGAAATCGGTTCTTATTCCTGATACAGGAACCTCTTGCCATCTCATAAACCTTGACTGTGGATAGAATAATCCATGTAAGAGAGTGTCCTACTTACCTCCCAAAAGGCTGTCTTCTGATCATCACAGATGTCTTCTCTCTTTTTTGAAGATATTTGGACTAAAAAAAATGCACTTCTTATTCTCTTGCCTCGTCTCCTAAACCAATATCCACTTTAGGTCATGTAAATAGAGACAAATGGAGACAGCAGCATGGACAATAGTCTATATTTACTACTCTGACATTACATCAAAAATCTCAGTAGTGGATATTTCAGGACACTTCCAATATTTTAAAAGTAGTTGTTTTCTTATAGTTACAGATTTACAGATATTTAAACAATTTTTCCTATGTATTTGAATAGATACAAATACATTAGCTATAGATAATGCTGCAGTCATCATTCAGTCATGAAAAGGAAAACCACAAAGTTAATTCTGGACTTGTATTTTTTATCAAGTATCATTTGTAGATTCCATTTTCATTTTTGGATTCATATTTCCAGTATTGTTCTGTTTTCTGACTTGCAATAAGTGTCCCATGTGAGGATGCAACTACCTGAGGCCCAAGTTATCTCTTGCATGGTTTTAAATATTGCTTGGATCTCAAGCCACCATGTGAAGCTAACAGAGTCATGAGGACCCAAACCGTTTTTCTTCTAAGGACTATGAAGAAAACCAAATGGACTCAGTGACAACAATCTAAGCCAATGAACAGACAAGACCACACTGGTGAAGACAAAAAACCTTTGCATGGACGACAAAGGGAAATAAAGGTTCACCTTCAATTGTGCATCCTCTACCTCTCAGTGTGTGCTGTGCATTAAGGAATCCATGACATAGCATGACCCCTCTGCTGTCCCCACAGTTCACAGCATATCCCCAGAGCCTCATGAGTGGAGTGTAACCCAGTGATGAATGCTACTGATGGACACACATGGCAACAGAGGAACACTATCCCATATACAAGCACACACACAGATGCACAATCATTACATGGTTTCACTTCCATACTTCCGTTGCTGTATATATCTATAGTATATACACTATGTATAGTCTAAGATGCTATACTTTGCATGTTGACTTCTAGAATGATCGTAACCATTATTCATAGAGGAGGATGTGCAGGTACAAATGAAACAAATGCAAGTCCTTTGGCACTCACTGAGTTTGTTTTTTTGAACAATATGAAGTGACATTAAGGCTTAGTCTACATACACAGATAAACATAATCCGCAAAGCAAGTCCCGTGTTGCTAATTGTAAGTTATAGCTAACAGCACAATTCCTTCTACAATAAATTCCCACTAAAATTAATTATTTGAATTACTTGAAAATTGTATGTTATGCAGTTTCATCACAATGTTGTCATAGTGGCATTGTTTTGTGATGAAAAACAAAAGACCCATCTCATTCTCAAGTCCATAAAGCCAAAAAGTGGTGTAAGTAT
The DNA here is from genome assembly GCA_024349245.1 of Neodontobutis hainanensis. Classification (NCBI taxonomy): domain Eukaryota; kingdom Metazoa; phylum Chordata; class Actinopteri; order Gobiiformes; family Odontobutidae; genus Neodontobutis; species Neodontobutis hainanensis. Next base: position 5,975,884 of record JALDNG010000002.1, on the reverse strand, counting down.
GAGACTTTAAAGCACCACATAATCCTTTGAAGTAACAGACAACCTGGTTGTAGTAAGCTTCGGAAGTGGGAAGAAAAAGGTAGCCAAAGTGGGGCACTTCAATTATGTGGCAGTGTACAAAGTGGCATGGGGCATCCTGCCAGCAACTGTCCATTCATCCCATGTCAAAGACAAAGACTTGCACATCCCACTGAGTGGGCACTGCCAGAAAAGTCCAGGAGCAGAGCAGATCAGAAAGACAATGTAGAGGTCTCAGGACAAATCAAGGAATAAAGAAAACTTGGATTCTGCCCAAAGTTTAAAAGGTTACAAGAGTACATGTTCATGAACTCCTTCCAGAGTCTGCATCTCAGAAAGACAGCATCCTTAGAGAGGTTTAGTCAACCCTTGACCTGAAACACTTGCAACATCATGCAGCTCTCCTGGCCCAGATGACCTCATGTCCTGTCTGAGGTTAACTCTGTGTTAATGAGCGTGGCCCACAGCTTTACCAGATGTTCAGCTGTGTGCTTTAAGACCTGTTGCCCTTGCATCCTGATGATACTTTCATGTCTGCCTACAATATCCATATCAGTCACACCAATATGGACCCCAATCTCAAATAAATTAGGACATTTTAGACAAGAAATAAGCGACGTCAATAAATAACACACAATAACACTCTCAAACAGAATCTCTGAACATTGAGGCTTCTCCATTTCTTAGAAAAACAAAGTGGAGTCGATGCACAGCTGTAGGTGACGTGTGATCAGATGATTTGTCTTCTGTGATTTAAAATGTTTTGTTCGATTAGTCAGGCAGCATGTATGCGTCTATATGTTTTGACCTAGAGCAGATTTAGGAACAGCATATAGATGTGAACTTGATGTAGAGTGCACCCAAACACACAGCCACTTGCTCTCTTTTGCGCTCACCTACACACACACCATGCTAATCTAAACAGCAAGGCTGCATGTAAACAGATCACCAACATAATGGGATTGTTCAGTGTGCAAACAATAAGCTGTTAGAGTAATCACAGGTCAAAGATATATTACCCAAAGGGCCACACGGTAGGTATATTAACATGATGGATATGGGTACAGGCGGAGGGGGTAGGGATAGAAAGGATATAAAGCTCTCCTGATTCAGATTTACCCCTATCGGGCCCCTGCCTTTTTCATCAAAATATTCTTTAGACAGGCCCCACGTAATCTGCCTTCCTCCTCCTTCATCTCCCATTCAGCGCCTCAATCTTAGACTCCTACCTTGTTTTACCACATCTCACATCTTGCCCCAAGCATTCAATACTTAAAATTATGTTCTGTTCTCTGCAGTGCTTAAACAAATGATCTACGATGCTCTGTGGTAGGCTAAAAATAGGATATGTAGAATCTTGAGATTATACAAAGAAGGATCTATGTGATATTTGACCCATGAGAGGCAACACGTGGACTTTTGTCTAATTCAAAGTTGTCCAAAATTATAGATTGGTTTATGTCAAAATGTGTAAAAAATATAAAAGTAAAAGGAGAGGGTAGACAGGACATTCACAGCCTGAAACATGGTTGAAACTGTGTAAAATTGGCACAAAATAGTCTTAAAGTAGAATATGTCACATTTACTAAATCCCACATTAGTTAAATTTTACATTTTGAAAAAGCCTGTCCTAACACGGTATTTCCATGGCCTGTTTTTGACCCTGTGCACATAGAGAGAGACAAAGATTTAATTGTCTGTCTGCTGGGGGTGTCATGATTAACAGTGACCTCAAACCAGGCGTTGTTGGGGTAGTGGAAGAGGGGACAACGGTCAAAGGATTACAGTGAGGCAACCCATCTTAACTGCTCTGCTCTGACCTCTGGCATACCATACTTTTCTGGAAAAGGCTCTCATGTGCAAGCTCAGTATATTTCTTTGCATTTACAAATCCCTTACTGTTTTGCCAAAAAACACAATTATCATTCTTAAGTTGCACAAAGGCAAATGTGAACATGGATATTAAGTGGACAAGCTGTGTTGTAATGGCCAGAGCATTGCTCAGGCACAGCAGACCTCCTTATGTCACACAGATAATGACAGACATGAATTATAGAGGCATTTAAGCGCTTAGTCCCTCCTCATTCTGGCCGCCACATAAGCCTCTGGGTGAACAGTTAGCCATCAAGCCCCTTTTGTGAGATGAGATGGGCTCCCAAGAAGATTTGTTTGGTGAACAGAATGAATAGGATTAACCAAAATGCCTCAATTGGAAGAAAATGCTCTAGGCTGACCACTGTGTAATACCGCTGATAACTAATGTAAACCAAATCTTTAGCATCTGATTAGATAATGTGAAACACATCCGCTTAGGTATGATTATCTGGGGAGAAAACAGCTCAAAAAACTGTGCAAGAGTTTAGCAAACCCCAAAAGAAAATGGGATGTTATGCACAGCTGAGAGATTTTTTGAATACCCAGGGTTCTTGCTATAAAAATAAATAAATGGGAAATAATAAATCGCCACAAGCTGTGGACAGGTGGCATTTCAGGCTGCACCATTTAGCTGTGCAGTCTGGTTTCTGACAGCTTGATTTAGTCTCCTGCTCCTGAGCCAGAAGAAAGAATGAGAAAAAAGAAACTTGATTCCAATTGGTTTGAAAGAGTGACACCAAAAAAGAACAACAAGGTTGTTTTGAACATGCAAAACAATGTACACATATCCACAGCCAGGTACACAGGGTAGTTGAAGAGATAGGAGAGTTGATTTGATTTACCTGGACGGTGCCATCCAAGTCTCTGGCATAACAGTTTGTCTTTAGGGTGTAAAATGGAGATTAGAGTGGCTCAAGGGGAGATGCCTGGAGGCATGCTGTTCCCCCTGCTGTGATTGGGGTGTAATCCCACAGTTTCTGAGGAGTGAAAAGTTTGTGGAGTCCAGAAAGTTATGCATACATCCCTTCTGGCCCCCCTACAGAGCAGAGTGTGTGAGGCAGCGGGGGATAACCATATGTTATCAAAGTGTTCTTCAAAGCCCCAATCTTTAGTCCACTAAATTATACAGAATCATCACATACACCTGACAAAAACAGAGGAGACATAATTATGCAGCTCAATTCAAATGCATTTTCTTGAAGTAAATGAAATGCAATAGGGACATTTATTTATTTCATTGTGTAAGTATGATTTTGTTGAAGGATGCTCCTGTTCCATTAGGGTGAGTCAGCTCATGTTTTTAAATACTGCTGCTGGGGAGCCATTAAAATTTATGATTTTTACCTCAATGAGGGCCTTCTCTGTAACCACAGGTTAATTTGCACCTGGCCCTCATTTCAATTGTACGCTAGTAAACTTCTACATTATTATGTGCCGGGATTGAGGCTTTGACTATCCAAAAGTATAGGCCACGGCTGGAGCCCTTATTGTCAGAGGGGCTATAAGCTGGGGTAACTGCTTCTAGGGTCTTATTGCTATGGCGATCAGCCCCTTGCCACTTGGCCTTGATGACCCCAGTCAGAGATAAGCTTTATGGGAAAGCACATTAACATGCTTCAGCAGTCACCCCCTGCTTTATCAAAGCAGTTCTGTGGAATCAAGTGTTTATAGACCCCCAGTGAGGCTGCCTTGTGTTGATTGCCTATATTAGAGGTTGAGTGTAAATGAGCTGGAGGTGGACAAAGAACCAGTACTACAGGGACAGGTTGAGTGTGTGAAGCTGATGTTATTCTCACTAACTGAGCAATATCTTTAATGGCTGCAACATCCCATGAGCCAGTTATCACCTGAGATTACAAAACCACTCTGCAGTCACAATATATCCAATATGTCTTCCATTCTTTCTGCAAAAACTACCATGATGTAAGCTTTCAAAATGTGCATAAAGATAGGATGTGAAATACTACATTGCAATAATCATTATCTGTGTAGACTTGTACCTCTCATTTTCTTTGTATAATATTTTCCTTGATTTTCTGGCACATGTTTTGTCACTGCTGTAAAAGAACATTTTTTCCAGCTCTTAACAAGAGAAGACAAAAGGGAAAAAAGGTGTCAGTGGCGTGCGGCTGCTTACAGCCTGATCACTGCTGAAAGATCCTTTCAGTGTCTGCAATGATGGATGGTGATAGCCCTGTGTCTTTGTACACATCAGGGAGCCCTACTGTTGTCACTAGACTGATAGAGGGAGCAAGGTAGAGAAAGATGTAGCTGCAGCTTAATGTCCTCCTCTGGTGCTGTGCATGCTCTTTCCTATTTGCTTTTCCCTTCACGGCACGGTTAACATCGTAAATTAACCTTTTTGAGCCCCCTGTGCTCAGACACTAGTGTGCAATACAGACAGAGAAAAAAAAAACAACACATCTGTGTTATGCAATGCAGTAGCGCTGGTCCAGGATGTAGCTTGTTACCAATTGAGCTGTTCATTTGTAAATTATAGTGCTTAAAACAACCAACTTTGTTCAGTTAACAGACCATTCTATTCTATGTGCATGTCATGTTTACTCTACACATCACTATAAGGCTGCTTTCTGTTCTCCATTCTAGATGTAAATGAAACATATATGTACGCTAGAACCTTCTTAGTTCAATTCTGTAAATATGTTGTAAATACCAAACAGCTATGCATGCTAATATACAAGCAATTTGTTCAGGTACTTTTGTAATCCAGACTTCTCATATGGCATGTAACAATGAAAAAAATCAAACATGAAATCATAATAAATTGTGACCTCTGCTATGGTTTGTAAACAATTTCAAAACTGAAAAAAAAACAACAAAAAAACAAAACAAAAAAAAGTCTTTGCTGTTAATGTTTTCTTACTGATAAGTAGTGCATTGGCCTGCCATTTAATACAGTGCTCTGCTCATGTTTCTTGTTATCTTTGTCATTTTTCATAAAGTAGGGCTGAGGCAAAAATCATAAATCACTGGTTTATGGAGATGGTATGTTTGGAAGGAGTGACAGAGTGACGTAGTGTAGATTTTTTTCCATTGCTGCTGCATGTCCACATGCATACTCTAAATAATTACTTGCATAACCTTAGTGTCTAACACTGCTGCTAAAACACTATGGTAAAACAGTAAAGCTTAGAGGCACCACAACTTGGCCAGTAATCTGAGTTTCCTCTACAGATAAGTAGAATCACCAGCTTTAAAGAGAGCCATTTTTGTTCAAATGGTTTTAACGATAAAACAAAGAGAAACAATGAGGCACGCCCCACATGCTGTTGGGACTCATTCCAAATTAACCAAATCAAACATGAATTTTTCAATGTTTTCTAATCTATCCATTAAGAATACTATCAATGCCAAATTTGCCTCTGCCCTATGAACTCTAAGCTGACATTAGAGATAATGAGATGCAAACTAAGGAGAAATTCTCTGAGTTTAAAGAGTGTTTATTTTTGACCATGTTCAAGCATTCAGTCCCAAGGCGCTCATGGTATATGGAAGTGTCTAATTTTTAACCTGTGCTAAAGATATTTTAAATTTAATAAATAATTATTGAAACAAGAAAATGTACTGTCTTCTCTCTTCTGCAGGCCAGTACTATGCACTAGGTCTTTCCTGTTCAGAAGTTTGTTGTGGATTCTTTCTTGCTTCTTTACTCTGTCCCCTCATTCCCCTTGAGCTATACACCTCAAACAAAGAAAGGAGCACTCGCCTTCCCTCTGTCATTTCCCCTTCTCTGTCCTGTATCGCAGATAAACAATGCAAGTGACAGTCTCTCATCACTCAAGAGGCTGAATCTCTGGCCCTGACCCGATAACATCAAGTGTGTGTGTGTCACCTGTCAAGTGGCTTCTGTCACACTTCAGTGGCAGCTCAAAACAAGACTCTGCATGTGCGTGTGTGAAGTGAATGGGGGGATGGTGTTGTGGGTTTAAAGAGCGCCTGTTGGCATGCAACGTGGGCCTCTCTCCAGGCATGAGTGGAGTGAAGAGTGGCGAACGGGAGGGGGAGGGGCTTGTGAAGGTATGCCAGGAAATCGAGAAAGAAGTAGGAGAGGGGTGGTTGTGGGGGAGGAGCTGTGTAACGACCCAAATGAGAAGGACTTGTGCAGACACTGTGAAACTATCTCATTTCGTAGGCTCCGCTAGTCTCATTCTCATGTTCAAGAATGAACCGAGGAGTGGTGATCTGGGAATGTAATTATTTTCACCTATAAAAGGCAACATATGCCAAGATCATAAAAGTTCTTATTGGACAGTAATTTATTAAAGCAAGTCATAGAACTAGAAAGAAGTAGGGCTCAAGCTATAATACAAAGGTGTCAATCCGCTTCTCATTAAGGGCCTGTGTCAGAGACATTCACTTGCTCAGGTGTGTGAAAAAGGAACGGCTGGACCAAGATTCATAAGATTTTCCCTCTTTATAAGACCCACAGAAAATGGGAAAATTAAGTTTTCATCAAATGAAAAAGTTGAATCTGCTGCAGGAAGTTAGAACTGGATACACAAAGTCAAGGTTTATTTGATGCCTTTACAAAAACAAGTATAATGTGCTTCCACTTATAATTTCTTGTTAAAATATTTAGTAAGTATCTGACATCTAACAATCTCATAAATCCTGACAGTTGGGTAGTATTTGTTTTTACTACAGCCAACTTTGTAATCATTATAAGAAATTGCTGATTTCACAATAAATCAAATGTCTATTCAAAAAACTCTAGTCTTACAAAGGTATTTCTCTCATAGGTTTTCCCAGCAAACGCGTGGAACAATGCTTTGGTACTCAATCTAATCTTGAGACACCAAGCAGCAACTGGCATCCTCATAAATGTTTGAGCGATCTGAGACAGTGCATGTTCACATATTCTGAAGGTTGACGTCATTGTTGAGCGCTGAATAAGTAATACCCATTATTATGAACCTCACAATAGAGAATAATGTGGATTAGAGAACAAACCCTAACTTATCAGCATCTTCCTATTATCTAATATACAAAGCGCAGCAGGAGAGTATTATGTTTGTGGTACATTTTTTGAGAACAATGGAAGTGTGTGCATTCTGTTTGTTTGTTGTACAAAAAATTAGAATGATACATGCTATTGTCTGAGCTTATTGTGATGCTAAAATACACATTTCGTTAATGTAAACTATTGTAAATGACTCTTCTTTCACACAAGAGCGAGGGTTTTTGTATATGTTACAGAGATAAATACCATCACAAATGAGACTGGGCAAAACAAAAGCTAAGCAGAGAAAACAGGCAGTTTTCTGGAGGAAGAGAAGACAGGGTTTTGTGTATGCCTATTGTGTAATGTCTGGCAGTGTACTAGGATGTTTGTTGTTGTCTTTCACACCTACAACCACATTCTGACAAGTCACACTAAATGCAAACAGAAACCCACTTGTTTGCACCGTCTAACAAATAGTATATTGTCCTTTAAATGCAGAGAGAGCACTAATTAATGTGAATTAGACTCTACACCATTTTAAAGATCCACACACCTTTTGTACAGTTTTAAAGTTGAAGACTTGCATAATAATTATGAATTGTGGTTTGACATTCCACATGCTTATGGCAGACTCAAAATGTCTATCGAGACTACAATCAAAAGACATTTGATTTTTGGTTTCTCCCAACCCTAGATTTTCCCATAACCTCTGTTCTGTTCAATGGTATATTGATGTAAACTTGGTCAAGGTTGCAGAGGCCATCTGGTCATCCTGGCGTACACATCTGCTGAACTGTCCAGAGAACACACGCTCTAATCCCCGTGTTTGCATTGAAATCAACTCAGTATTGATCATGAACTAATAATATAATCATACTTGTATTAATAACAGATTTTATTGATTTTCAAGTGCTCATTTGTTATAATGGAAGTGTTGTTTGTGTTGTGAGGTAAACATACATCACGTCTGGTGTCAGTGAGTGTTCTGCTGCATAGATAGTGTATGCAAATTTGGACCAAATGAAGGAGGTGATTTGAATTCCAGCAATGAACTTCATTAGTCATAGGCCTGAACACTTGGTCATACAGATCTACATGCACACGCATATATACATATCATATAGAGCCTGCACATGAAGCCATGCAGCAAGTCTCATTAAATGCATGGGAGCCAATTAATTGAAATTATATTTAATCTGTCTGAAGTGTAATCTGCACCGATAGCATGCAAGTATGTCACACACTCAATGGACAGTCATAGAGGACATCTCAAATGATTACATCTTCAGACATACTGGTTCTTGTTCTTTCATAAAGATTTTCTTTATTTTTAGCTGACCTTGTATGTTCCCCATCCACTGAGCTTGCTCATCCACAGCATTGACCTTAACTGTAATCGTATGACTAGAGAGGTACGCTTTGTTAGCCTTCTGTAAATTCTCTAATAACTTTACTGATTGACCTGCACAGTGGGCATCTGAAAGGCTCTGTAATGGTACAGTGACAATTTAATGTGTGTTAAATGTGTGTTCAAAAGACACTAGGCAAAGATGTTATCAAGTAAAAGAATACTTCAAAAAGCATGCAGAAATGTTCAGGATGTGACAATGTGAATTCCATTTGTGACTGCTGGTGTTCTGCATTGTTTTGTTTTTTTTTGTTTTTTTTAATTTCTCATGTAAAAGGCAGGACATTCTCTTGGAGTCGACCTCTTTTTTAATGATAAAAAGACTGAGTTTAACAAGTAACATGCTATTAGTCCGAGCAGGACAAATACAATACTCCGTTAATTTATGTGTGAATCCCACTGGCCAACAATTAAGTATAATTATTCTCCTGAGACCCAGTAATTCATTTTTGTGCACTGCAGTGCACATGTACTTTTTGCTTCATACTATACATGCCACTCTGCTGAGAATAATGTCACATGTGTGGGGGTGTGGCCTTGAAAAGTCTCCTTTTCCTGTGTTTTCACATCTCCTAAAGCACATTTTATGTAAAAAAGAAAAGTAAACATGATATATTTAAATAGTTTTTTTATGTTATACTTAGATAAACTTAAATGAAATTATACTTACTAATAAGAAATCTGAGTGAGTTTTCAGAACAAAGCTTTTTTAGTTTCACAAGGCAAATAACAAATTTATTACTGTATACTGTAGTGCACCAGGACTTTGTTCATGTGTTTATTAAAATTATTTTCTTTGTAGACAGCTCTCTAACAGAGTCAGAGAAAATTCTGAAAAATCACATCTTTCAGTAAAAGTGAGTGTGAAAGTATAAGTGTAAAAGTTTTTAAAGTGAACTATTCCCAATATCTCAGAAAAGATTTAATATGCTATTTTATTGTGTTTTTCTAAAAATAAATTCTATTTTTAGAAAATATCCTGCTTACTAACATTTGTTGATTTCAATATTCATAATCAGCTTTTTAATTTTGTAAATGTTTTCACACAACAGGATCAATAAAGTCTACATATTGTAAAATTAAAATTTTAAATTAAATTTAATAAAAACGTTTTACCACCCCAACACTTAATTTATATGAACCAAAAAAATCATTTTTTTTTTCAATTGGGTCATAATAATAATAATAATAATAATAATAATAATAATAATTATTATTATTATTATTATTATTATTATTATTATTATTATTATTATTATTATTATTATTATTATTATTATTATTATTATTATTATTATTATTATAACCATTCACACACTAGTGACACTTTTAGAATTTGCCAGTTAACCTGTACATGCATGTCTTTGGACGGTGGGAGGAAGCCGGAGTACCCGGAGAGAATCCACGGTAACACCTGGAGGACATGCAGACTCCTCACAGAAAGACCGGAGTCGGCCAAGTATGTTTGAGTCGGCTGGGTTTTGAACTCACAATCTTCTTGCTGTGAGACAGGAGTACTAACCCTTCTGCCACATGTACAATAATAATAATAAATAATAATAATAATAATGGATAAACATATCTGGGGCAATATGAACAAAAATAGCTTTAATGTGTTTGTTCTCAAGGTATATGCACTATGTCTTCATCAGCCCCATAATTTATTTTAAAATAGTTGGATGCCATTATGGGGCTGATGAAGACATAGTGCTCGTTGCCATACCCTGACAGAATTTGTGATATTTTTTTTTGCCATTTTTCAAAGAATATGAATAATAACGCAAAATAATTTATTTCACTCATTGTTTGTGGCTGTGTAAAGCCATATATTGACAAACAATTTTGTTTACTCTTTTTAAATCATAATGGCAACAGAAAATACCCAAATAACCTCTTATATAAAGTTTACATACCCCAGTTCTTAATACTGTGTTTTGCCACCTTTAACATCAACGACAGCTTGAAGTCTTTTGTGGTAGTTGTGGATTAAGCTCTTTATTTTCTCAGATGGTAAAGCTGCCCATTCTTCTTGGCAAAAAGCCTCTAGTTGCAAATTTTCCTCCAGTATTTTGCCAGAAACGCACTGATCTTTTATACACACACACTAATTACAAGCAAACAGGTGAGGATACCAAACCATTCAAACCTGTTTGTGTCAACTCGTGTGCACGTTAGGACAAAATCACCAGAGTACTTGGGTTAGGGTTATTTGGCTAGTTTTTGTTGTCATTATGATAAAAAAGTTTAAACACAGTTTTCTAATGAAAAATGGCTTTACCCAACCACTAACTAGGAGTAAAGAAAAATGGTCAAAAAATTTAAATAAATAAATAATCACAAATTCTGCCAGGGTATGTAAATCTATGAGAACAACTGTAGATTTTAGTAAGTGTTTACAGATTATGTTGGAGTTTTGTTTTACCTTAATTTGTCTGCTTTCCCGTTAATCAATCAAGATCAGAAGCAAAATGAAAGCGTGTCTGTATCAAAAAGGAAATGATGACAGCGAGTGTCACAGATGAATCAAAATTTAGCTTCAGATCTATTTGTCTATAAAATAAAACATTTGGGTTCTCTTGTCTTGACAAAAGACTGGTACATACATAATTTAAGAGACTAAAAAAACACATGGCCTTCTCTTAACTTTCAGAAATTTAAAATACAATATTTTTATGGTTTTACAAAGTTTTTTTTGTGTAATTAATTTTAGACACATTTATGTTTGTCAATACCCTTGACTTAGATGAAGATCAGATCACATATTAAGACAAATTTTGTAGAAAAACCAAGAAATTCAAAAAGGTTCACATAATTATTCTTGCCACTGTATTTTTGTGTTGGACAAATTAGTCCATAAACCCAGAAATTTGCAGAAAAATTATTTAGTAACTACATTTTGCTGGCTGTTTTTTATAGCTCAGAGGAAGCTTTGCAGTGAAAAAAAAACAGAGCCCTTTGGTGACCTTCACCTGCTGCAGAAGCAAATTGTATTATAGAATGACATGTCATTTATCTATAGCTGTACTAGGAGGATCATTTAGCTAATTTAATGATTAATATGTTTAACACCTCTAAATAATTTCATTTGGCCCTGGGATTGAAATGATGGCGAGGCGGGCTGAGCGCAGTGGGAGGCAGATGAGGAGGTCTGAGACTTAGATGGCCTGTCTGAGAGCGAGTGAGCTACGAAGAGCTATACAGAGAGAGAGGGGAACACATTAGAAAAAGAGAATCTCCCTGAGGACTACAGATCAGTCTATTACCACCATGACCTTTTCCCTCCACTGGATATGCCATTAGAGCGGAAATCTGAAAGTAAAGCCTTGATTAACACAGTTATCCAACATGTTGAAAGAAAAATGGAAGAGGAAAAATATGTTCCTTCATTAGGAAAATGTTCTGCATTATTAATGTTTGAGAAGTCAAGCTAAGTGGACCTTAGAGCATTACTGATTCTTGGTTTAACCAGTCGATCACTGTAGAATCTGTACTACATGATTCAAGAACAAGGCAGCAAGAAATACATACTAATATTTATCACAATAAAATGTAAACATAATTTTTGATCATTTATCTAGATCAAATACCAGTAAAACATGTTTGGAGTATTTCGATATGAGTGTCAACCAAGCGTTGACATCCACATTGTGGCCTGAATGGGTTTCAATGCAAAAAGGTTTTCATTATTACCATGCAAAGTTTCAGTGTCAGTTCTTTTTTTTTTATAATTCAATTCTTTTAGAGAGAATTAACCACTGACACAGAATTAGGTAATAGTTTTTACCATTGAAACCCATGACAATGTTACTCCAAGCCCGTTGTGGTAAGATTACACTCACATCTTGTACCAGTTTTATAACTCATACTCAGCCGTGGGTGGTAACTTGAGCTCCCATAGCAGTTTCACATCAGAAGTCACATCTTTGTATTCTCCGTTCTCACACATTTAAGCACAACCACAGTCATAAGCTTAAACCAAACAAGACAACTGAGCTCTGCCTGAGGGCCGCACTCACTCGCCAGACATGTTATAGATCTCAGAAATCCAGTGTCCTGATGGAGTAGCCATTAAAAGGCATCTTGCAATCTTGTTTTTTAAGGTCAGATCACAGGAAAAACTCTTACAGAAACCTTTGATGTGCAACACAAGACAGAATCATGTTCAGTCTGGCATTAAATTCAGATTGGATTTAAATGGCACTTTGCCCCTTCTCACCTTGGTGTCTCTTGATAAGCCCATTTGCGGTGGTCCATGTCAACTAACTAAACAGCCTCCAGCCTGTTTAATGACACAGTGACCCTTTCTCTTTCTGCCTTTTCCACGTGGTCCATGTACACAAGGTCACCAAAGGATGTTCCATGCTTCTTTATTCCTTATGAAGAAAGCTCTTAGTGCTTGTAAGAATACTCAGGGAGACCTCCAGACAACCTTGAAGGCACTCTTCCAATCTATAGAGCCATGCAGGTGATGCTTATCTAGAGTATGGCAGAAAGGAGCCGGCCTAATTGTGTACAGCCACATATTGTCACAATGGACAAAGAGTGTCTATTAGATGCATGATATTAGCTCCGAGGGAAGCAAAGCAAAGACAGTGACGTGGAAGTTGGGAAGGCCTTGGTGGCTCACCTGGTAGGGTGTGTATCACTCTGTATATCGCTTTGTGTTTTCTGGTGTGCCCTAGGTTTGTTCCATGTCTTTTTCTCAACCCTATTTCCTACTATTTACTATTAAAAAAGAACATATTCTTGTTTAAATCCCTTTTTTTTCCTACGCAGGATGTTGTAATATTTTTACCCCTTACTTTTGCCATTCAAATATGTAGAATGTCAAGTTTCACCTTTTTTTTTCCACAAATAGTGGTATTTGTGGATAAACCAAGACGTGGGTCTGCTAGTTGTATTTAAAATGTTGTTTTAAAAGTCACATGTCACATGACTTTTTTCATGTTGATTAATACAAGTTAGCCAAGTTTGAGACTCATTTCATCTATTCCTTTTTGCCCCATTATGTACATTTATTGTTGCACAATATTAGACACTAAACAGTAGACATCACTCTTTTTCACGAAAGATGATGCACACCTTAAAAAACTACCTTTTTGCTGTCTTGCACACTTCTGTTTGCAGAAAGCTGTGCAAAATATGCTAAAGTTTATTACTTGTGGTAAAATAATTTGCATGATAAAAAGTACAGGAACATTTTTTATTTTTTTAATATACAATATACTTTGCACAAATTCCTGGCTTAAACCTTCCCAAAAACAAGTCAGTGTGTCTGACTCCTGTGGGACACACCGGGAGGAAATGGCTGTGATCTTTGTGATCATTTTGCTTGGATGTCAGCAAAGCACTGGTGAAACTCAAACCTGTTTAAAACCTACTTAGGAAAATAAATGAAGCCCTCATTCAAAATAAATGACTGTTTGAAATGAGATGTCAGCCCAGTAGTTTGACTCGGGTTATTACCTTAAGAAAGAATGGAATACATTTTGCAAATGGAGTGGGAGCTCAGGGGACTGGTGCTTTGAGGGTGGTGCAGATCAAAGGTTGTGCACTGGCTGTTTGTTAGGGCAGACTACCAATAGCCACATATCACTGGCAGCAGTGCTTTCACAACAGGCTGCACCTGGAGAACACTAAGCCCAGTGTTTGGGCTGGACAAGTCTGCAGCTGGGCTTTCAACACCTCTTTTCTGCAAGCAACCATAAGCACCAAATAACAAGGACTAAAATGCACAAACACCGTAAATAGAATAGCACACTTCTACTGATTTGTGGTAATTGGTGTTTAGTTGGGTAATTATTGCCTCTTTTCAACTGAGTCCCTTCCAAGAAGAGGGGTGTTAATAAGCATTTCATTTCATTAAGCAATTATTATTCTATCAGCAGCTTTTCCTCTTCTGGTTATTGGCAATGCTCTCCAAATGGTATGGCTGCCCTGGGTGTTTTTTCTTGTGCTCTCATTTCAGTTTTAATTGCCTGCTTCCACCTGTAGAAAGAGAAGTGGAGAGGTTTTCCCCTCTCACTGACGAACACAGTAGGCTTTGAGATGTCAGCCGCTCTCTTTAACGGGCCAGTGACAGTTTCTTCCTGTCACAACTCTGACTTCCTGTACAAACATAACCTCATTAAAATTGCCACCCTGGTCTGTGGGCGGGCCTCCTGGTCCTCCCCTCCAATTAAGAGCAGTAAGGGCTGTCGCACTGACAACTCCCACTTTGAGTTAAAAATCTGAGTACTCTAGGGGCTAACGCCATGTGTCAAAACATAATTATGATCTCAGCCATACCTCTGTCCAGGAGAGACGAGGGAGAGAGGGAGAGAAACGAGAGCATGCATGGGGTCACTGAATGAAGGCAGTGGAGGAAATAATGAACCGAGTTAAATAATGAGAATGTTTGACCATAACAGTTTACAGTCCTCCCCCACACACTTGTTTCTTCACAATAAAGTCATATTCATCCTGTGTACACCTGGAAGTTACAAGGGCACATTCATGACATGTCAGTACACACTACAGAGAGGGCTCAAGTCAGAGGGTCAGGGGTTAGAAGCAGATTTCAGATGCTAACTGTTATCTATTTTATACACAGACATGCATTTGTGTGCCAGTCAATCTACTCCCTCATTTTTCCCCCACTGGCATGTCAGCCCCCCAGCTGATAAGCGTTAAACCCCTTTCATTATAGAGGACGAAGATGCAGAGGCTACACAGTTGGACAGGTGGGTTGTGCAGGGGTCTAACACTAAAGCCCGCAGCACAGCATCCCAGCAAGCCCCTTTGAACCCCATAACTGGACACTGCATGGAGCAACACATGGCATGCTATGCGGACTGTCACCCCTGCCACTCAGACGGGTCTGATATCTGACACATTACCTGAATCACACACAGGAAGAGTGAAATTAAACTTGTGCTTTAAATTAACAATGTAATTATTAAAACCAAAAGACAAATCATTCAGCTGTCAGTACACAAGATGTATGTTCTCTGGCTTGAATATCAACAAGCCCCTCCCCACTTTGCCCTTGCCCTCTCTAGTGTGAAGTATGATGGAGGTGAGCTGGAGACGGGAACAGACAGGTGTTCAGATGTGTGATGTCTGACACGCTCACACAGCATGCTCTGGGTCGTCATAGGGAGGAGACTTGTTTGACAGCAGTGAGTCCCTGACCATGATTACATTATCTCCGGGTGCTGCTGAAGGTCAAGGGAGAGCCCAGCTACTGAGCTTAAACACAGCAACAAAAGCAAGGCCAGAGACATTCAACTTACTGGTGTTACAAGGCAGAACTTACAGATTCCACAACCATGAGCACCAATACACAGCATGCATAGTATACAGCAAGTGCCATCATCCAAATAAGCGGACTAACTACTAATTACAGTTCAAAATACTTGCACATTAATTAATATGATAGATCTGTTACTCAGTTGTACTTTGACATGCAAACTCCACACCGAAAGGCCCTGCTCTGGATGGGACTCAAATCCAGGACCTTCTTGCTGTGAGGTGCAGTAGTGCTAACCACTATCTAACACCTTCCCTTTAAGAAAATGACCTGGATGACTGAGAACCTTCACAGACATCTTCCTTCTCTTTAGTTGAATATTAACAAACCAAACTGAGCAAAACAATAAACATTAGCTGAATAAAGATGTCGGTTAGAGCGGCTACAAAACCATTAAGTGGTGCGACCCCAGTGTAGTGTGACTGGAGAGGGGCATCACTGGAATAAATGGACCCAGTGTTGGTAATGGAGAGGAGTATGGCTGCTGGCCAGCGATTTGAGTTAGCAGTCCTTGTCCTGGAGAGGAACTCTTCATACTCTGCCAACTGGGGCTGCCCGTGTAGGGACTGGCATGGGGAGACCCTCTTTGCTCCCATCTTCTTATCCTTGTGTGTTGTATGTTTATAGTAGAGTGATTAAGGAGAGTCCTCTGGAGAGTATACTACTTGGTACTCCTCCCTTGTGAAGGCTGACAAAGAAAGCACTGCTCTGGCCCTGGTCACTGCATTTTCGGCTTGAGCTACAGAGTTTCCATGGCAAAACCCTGTTCACACGCCACATTGTAGCAGCCATTAAAACTATGGCTGAGAATGGTCTTTGTTGGGTGTTAAACTAACGATTTTAACTATTCATTTTCAAAAAAGGCTTTGACAGACAAATGCACACATAGGAGCATTCCACAAACACAGACTAATTGCTGTAAGTGAGTGAGTGTTTGGTGCGGGTGGACAGGTCTGGCTGAGTGGACGCTTTCACGCGTTCATGCACTGCTGCTCCAGCGGCATAATGAGGTGTGACGCATCAGACTAAGTGGCTAATGGGGTGTGAAGTCATTAGAACACTGCCTGTATCTTTCTAGCCTTCACTGTCTCTAACATCATCCCTCGATGCAAGTCTGTTTCATCTGTTTTTTCTATCACTATCCTTCAATTCAAACTATTCATTCCTGATATGTTTTAAGTCTTTTTGCTTTGTGGGTAAATGTGATGTAAATCAATAAGTTATACTGTCAGAGTCCTGTAAAACACTAACAAAGGCAGTCCATAGACAATCAATAAAATATTTGTTTATGTTTGAATGATAATACACTCGCAAAATGCCAAACACACACCTTAAGAATACCATCTGTTATCCAGGATCAGACTTGGTTGTAAACAGCTTTAAGAATAGCCAAGACCGAAGACCGTGAAACTTGATAGCTTTGTTCTGGTGTCATTTTAAAATGTATTTTCTCCCATCAGCCTATATTACAAAGCTACCGGCACGAACATCACCATGTGACCTCTGAACTCAGGCCGCAAACCAAGTCATTATGGGAACTGTCACAACCGTTACTTGTGGATGGTAAAGGGCTTTGATTCCTAGCATCCAAAATAAATAAATGGAGGATTATAAACCCCCAAAATGTAGACTAATTGAATAGGGTTGTGCCACTATTATAATACACAAATTGAAAGAATGGACGGAAACAAATAGAAAAAAGTTTTATAACTACATAAGATTCAAAATATTAATCTGAACTAGATTCCACTGCACCATTCTATTGTAATTAATCCTTCTGTATTTGTAAAAAAGTAATTGTAAACTATATTTTATGTTTTATTTTTCAGTTGCTAGTTTGCAGCATTTCTAAGCCAGCTTGTTTTTTTGTGCGAGCGTGTGAAAGAGCACACCAACCTCCTGCATAATTTCATTAACCTTTTACTGAACACTGCATGTACAGATTGCCCCAGCAGATTAAAGACAATCCTGTCCTCCCACATAGTCAGTGAAAGTTACAGCTGTGGGATACACACGTTTTGCTCAATTACGGTTAAAGTATGAGTAATGAGAGAAAATGAAAAAGTCTATTTATAAATATGTATGTAATTATGAATCTGTATAATAAGAACTGTATTTATAATAGACTTTGCAAACTTTTAAAACCAACAAAATTGCATCAATGTTTGTGCTTTAAAAGGAAGGATTTAACACTTTATACTATTTTGTAATTCATATACACAGAAATTAAGATTTGTTTGCCTTTAAAGCCATCTCTTCACAAAGTGGAAATGAACCTGGAATTTAGCAATAACAGTGCAAGCTTTATGCAATGCTTTGTTTCTCTGATGTCCATCTAAATGTGTCCAGTCCAAGGGTAGTATATTTTGCGCTTGTTGGTTTTATCCCTTTGAAAACCAACTCAAATCCAAAGAGACCAGACTAATTATTTTATATAATAGAAAAAAGACTCAACAAGGCTGGCCAGACTAGGTTGTTGCTCTCAAAAAGCTCAAAGCCATTGTAACATTAGCTTTATACACACAACAACAAACCACCTCTGTAGGTGGTAACTAAAAATGACAGTAGGCCGATCAATGAACTGAAGAACCTTAAAAAAGATATATTAAATGTAGTTTTTCTCTTTGTAATAATAAAAAAAATACACAAATACACTGTTTAATACCAATTAGATGCCAATTATCAATATGTTTTTGTTTGTTGGTTTTTACCGCTGATTACATTATGTTGTTATGTGTGACAGTATGCTTTTGATTTGCAATTTAAAGCCACAGATAATGAAATCTTTTTAACACAACTGGATAATCTTATTGAATAAACTTCACAGGAACAAAAAGACATTTTCAACCTCTGGAATCGGCCAGATCTCTCTGCTTGGGTCTCCTGTGCAAACACAGTTATTTAAAAAGATTTTGAGCTTTGCCTTTACGCATTACCCTTGCTCAGCGATTATATCAAGCACCTATTTTTCAACACCACAGCTGTGGAATTCCTATGAGCCAGGAAAGATGGGGTATATTTGTCTAAAATTATTCACTTATATAAGCAGAAAACTGCATTTTACAACAAAATAAACAAAAGCAATTAGATTCCAGTCCAGTGCACTGTCTACTACTGGGGGCACAAAATATGTGTCCTTTAGCCATGCATGAAATGTTCAACAGGACAAAAAGCTTGTGTTCATTATATGTGATTCAAAATATAAGGCTCAGGATAGAAACAAAAAATTAATCACATTTTCAGTTTTGGTGCTCTAAATCTTCGGGATACAAAATAACACTAGGAGAAGGAAATCACACACAAACTGCATCAAATTTCAAATGTAATTTTAGCACTCTACAGAGCAACCCATTTGTAATTCGATCAACGCCCACATTTGACTATTAAGCTTTTAATATGAAAAGATTAAAGCTGCCCCGAAAGGATTAAATGTTCATTTGTGGACCACTGATGTGTGGCCATTACTCTTGACAGGATTAAGTAAACTAATTAGGCAGAATTTGCATCTGGAGTTAATTAGGTGTATACATTTGGAGAATTGAAAGGATCCAGAAGGTCATAGTT
Source organism: Neodontobutis hainanensis (assembly GCA_024349245.1). Taxonomy (NCBI): domain Eukaryota; kingdom Metazoa; phylum Chordata; class Actinopteri; order Gobiiformes; family Odontobutidae; genus Neodontobutis; species Neodontobutis hainanensis. The sequence goes on along the minus strand of JALDNG010000002.1, from coordinate 5,956,765 downwards.
TTGTTTTAACTTCTTTTTGTGTTGATTAAATAAGTGCTTTCTACTCAACTGGTAAGGTATACGACTTTAGATTTTATTAGATTTAGAATTCCAAGGCAATAAGTCATGAATAGCAGAAAAAGTGAGTGGATGATTGCATGTATATGGGTTTGTATGTTTAATAAGAAGAAAGAAAAGAAACACTACAACACTACCATTCCTGCATGTATTCAGTTTAGGCAAAGGATGGACTAATACTAAATAACAACCAGCCTTGTAGAACCATTTCAAAAAACCTTTTTTTCTGGTTACAAAACAAATTATTTATTAAATATTGAAATTGAAACATTTCATAAATTTGTCATATTCCATTTTGAGCAACCAAGAAAACATTATGCCTTGAAAGACATCAGTGCTATATGCAACTATACTACAGTACAAATTTAAAAAGACACATATTTTTTCTTTTTTTCTTGCATCATTTCTGTGTAATTGTACAAGCACTTTCCTAATACAGCATTCCCTGAGAAAGATGGAGGTAAGAAGCTAGTCAAACTGGTCAGATTTTTAACAGGAGTGTGACCACAGCTGTTCCACATTCTGTCACCTTTGACCATGAGGTGATGGCAAATAGCTGGCTCTTACAGTCACATTAGACCAATAGCTTCTATTACATGTCATTCTGTGATGTTCATGGCCATAACAGGCTTAATGAAATTCACCTGCCTTGACAGTCCAACTGTAGTCCATATGTCAGAGGGAGGCTCTATGGCCCAGCATTTCACACTGGGGTCAATCTCTCAACCTTAATGGCTCTCTGTGGGTCATGTGACCGTCAAGTGCAGTGGGACACTCGTTACAGCAGATAGGAGCAGGAAATGATTATCAGGAGGTCAATTTATGCAAGGAAGAGGCGGAACGACAGAGCGAGGGGTCAGAGCGCGTCCATATCTCTTGGCATTAAAGATTGACATGCAGAATCTGAGAGGAACCCCGTGCCCCACTTCACTCCTCACCACACACATGCACTTCCCCATTTAAATATCTGACAGACGATGAAAGTGCGGCCATTAAAATGTCCACTGAGCGCTTCAAGAATGAAATAGGAGAGATAAAAGAATTCCCCAGGGTAATTAAGAGGGCTATGAATTAGCCCTCAGTTTTATGTGGGGGTGGGTGGGTTAAAAGTGTTGGTGCATGTTTAGTACCATTTGTTGTTGGTTCTTTTTGAAATGAGAGGAAAACCTAATACAGTATTGAATCTTGTTTTCCATCTCATACAAGTATAATCTGTATTTTTTATTTTATTTTAATGAGCTCTTAAAATAAAATCGCTCAAATCACTTTAAGTAATGTTACTCCTATTTTTACTTGAAAGGCATAAGATGATTGTGCCAGCATGACCAATGACATCCTTCTATGAGGGCTTTCAGAGAACATCCAACGAGGAGTCAACCCAAGGGCATAACCAGAACAGGAAAGATTACACTGCCTCCTCCTGGGAAGCCCCATGAGCTCAACAATGTAGCAGAAGAAAAAGACACATACGGATTTTGTATTTCCCTGTTTTATAGGAAAGGGAGGAGATGAATGTAAAATACAGGAGAAAAAGACATTGAAGGGTTCTTAGTAAGCCTTATCACATTTTAACTCACATTTCTATAGCAATGCATACATAAAGCTTCCTGGGATCTGATAAACAGGACTAAGGCAATTTAAGCCAGACATGATATCATTGCAGGGCTTGGGAATGTGCTCAGTGAATGTCCAAAGCGGCCCTTTTTGTTCGAGACTTGGGCTGGTTGTAAAGAGGTATAAAAGAATAGAATTTCATGTTTACCATGAGATGCCATTAAAATACAGTCCTTAAAAAAAGACAGCATGTCTATTAGCTGTGCTCAGATAGTGTTGTAAACCAAGTCAGTGCAGTGAGGAGTAGGTCACTGTGGGAACATTTTCATGATTTGTGTCTGTCATAAATCTCCTTTTAGGCTTCCAGAAGAAAAATCATTCTGCATTTTCTGAGATATTTCATAATTTACTAAGGTGAGAGAAAGGGTCTGGTTAAGAGTCATTTGTAGTTTTCCTTCTACTCAAACTCAATTTGAGGGAATGATTGGAATGTTTCATTTTTTTGTTTTACATCAGCTTAATGAAAAACAATAGATAGTAATATGTCCAAATGAAAGGCAATTTTCCCCTAACACCCCCCCCCCCCCCCAAAAAAAAAAAAAGTGAATGGTTTACTGTCAGTTTCTTAAGTGTTCTGTGATAAAACAGTGATTATCCAGGGTGCATCCCACCACATGCCCAAAGCAGCTAGGACAGTGTCCTGCCCCCAGTAAGCCATAACAGAAAATCCGCTTGAACTTAGGAAAATGAAATGTTTATTATAATGACGTATAGTAAGATGATCAGAGCATTGCTGCATTTGTGGTTATTTTCACAAATATCTTAGTGTGTTGGCTTGAATTTCAATTGAAGTTCATTTGTGCCAGCAGCTAAAGCGTTAAGTGGTCTCCGAGGTGGGCTGGACTGATGTAGGCTGTGGAGGACTGCTGAGGTGAAAGGGTTAGGAGAGAAGCGAGCACAGCTACAAGGGCCCCTGTCCCAGGCCAGGCTGTGAGTTGCAGCCCTGTGCTGATAAGACTGTAATAGTCCTCCTTAGAGGACCCAGGGCTCTGCTCCCCTTATTAGTCATTTATCACACCTGGCAGCCTCACTGAACCATAATTACTCTTCCCTTATCCCCCCACACTGTCATGTCCATAAGAGCAAACGGGCAGGGGTAGGGGGGGAGGGGGAGACATAGCTGTGAGAAACAGTGTTTGCAGCGTCTGGACTAGGAGAAGGACAGAGGAGTTAGTAGGTGAGAAAGAAGAATAGAGAAAGTGCTAGTGAGGAACAGTCACAGAAGGACATGTAAACGGGACACATGAATACTGCATGCACCACAATATATACCTGGAAAATATAAAGATGGAGATAAAACAGCCATTGAGAAGGAACCTATTAAAAGCACCCATTTAATACGCACTATGCATGTAAGAATGGAAGGAATGTAATCTCACAAATGCACCCTACAAACAGACCGGTCTTTGTGCTACAAATGAGAACCAGTTGTTCAGACTGCAGTTCTCCTGGAAGTGTTTGACAAGACATGATCTAGACTGAGGTTAACTACACCAAAAACAACGCCTACTCAGACTGAACTAATTTCTACTTTGTCATTCTGGTGTTGAGCTTTATTTTTATTCATAAGATATTATTATAAAAATTGTGTGTTTAAAATTTGTTTAAACTTTTAAAGACAAAACAACTAGAAATTTTTCAGACTGTTGTGTAGCAATGTGTGAGCTAGACTGGACTTACAACATGCCCATACAGAGTCCATATTTATATTATTTATAGATTTGAAGGAAAATTGTTATATTCTGGATGTTAGACAAAAAACAATATTATGGGTCTCTGTCTTGGCCAAAGACGGCGCTCCTCCACCTTTCAAAACCATTAAACTTCACACCACTGTAAACACAATGCCATAACTTGCCTCCTCGGCAGACTAACATTTCTTCCATGAGTGATTTCCAGGGACATTTTCTGTGCAAAAGTTTAACTGGGCTGCCACGTGCCCGACTGTCACGAAAGTGCCTGCTTTGACACTGTAAGTAGATCCAGATGTGAACCACATGCTTCCAATCCTGAGCTGAGGTTCGCCTACTACACCCCAAACCACCTAACCTCAAATAACTGAAACCAGGTCTCACATACTACTCAACCAGAAATTTCACCTCTCAGTAGAAAAGAAGTGCCTATGGTAGTAAATGTTCTGTATTTTAACACCACTTAAAATGACATTACACGGAGAAGGTCCACTCTTTCAACACAGTTTAATGTATTAAAGTTACATTCTAAAATACAATATAAAACAAATGAAAGGTGTGGTGTTTAGATTTGGGCACTTTTGGTGACATTTGATGATGAATGCAGATTGCAATTCCACACCTCAACATTGTTCCTTTGTGGAGCATGTGAACAGCTATGGCGCCCTGCAGGAACATGTTTGTATATGAACAAACCCAGTAGAAATAGGTCTGATAATAATTTCACTTAAAAATTTTAGAACAAAATATTTTCATACCTAAGTAGAATTAGATTTTTTTTAGCAGTGATCAGTCTGTCCACTTTGTGGGTAAAGTAATTTTACACTTTTGAAAACATAGAACACATAATAAGTCTTGTCTCTTCAAACCAGGGCCCAGCCAGTCCAAAATGAGACAACAGTTGTGTCTTCCTTCACAGATGGGGACCTCACTAGGGCTGAACAGCCAGGTCCAGATGTGCAAAAAGAGGTAGCAGTGAGAGAGAAGGCACCCAAAGCGGGGAGAGAAATAGGACTGTATGAATTTCTTGCTGTCATTAAAAACCCAACAGATGTGTGATTCCCAAAGGAAAGACATCTGGACCCTCTTGGTTGCTGTGTGTCGTTCTCTCACACACACATAAGGTGAGAAAATGGAGAATGCTTGCAGTGGTTTAGGATCCGTATTGCTGCCTTCCTCTATTTTAAAAGGCGTTTTATGGAGCGCCTTGCTTAATAGCCACTCACTTATAAAACAAAGCTGTAATGACATGCAAATGACTCACACAGAAACACTGTAAAGAGGATGTGATGTATGGGCCTTCTGTGCAGCAGCAAACACACACAAGTACTGCGACAATGCAGCGACACACAAACAACAACAGACTACAACAGTTCTACAAACCTCAAGCAGACAGCCTCCTCTATTTCACTCTTCCTTCCATAATGAGCTATAAAATTGAAATATAATGTATCACAGGATGTTTAATAGTTTAGGGATAACTTGGTAGCATCCAAGATTTTTTTTTTTTCAAAAAACGTCTCAAAAAGTCAAACGTTCTATGATCTAAAATATTCTGGTAGAATATATGCCAAAAAATATTACTGAATTTATCGGATTTGTGGTAAATTTCTGTATAGTCAGAGAAAGAATGCTTGCATGGTTGCATAAATCTAATACAAAATGCCACAAACAGAATTAGGGAATCCCAGCTATTTACTAAGTAGTAATGTTGAACTGACATTATATAAATTTGTTTAAGTTTAGAAATGGGGAAAATATTACTGTTGTCATGGTTTTTATGCTATTTTATTAGAACATTATGCTTATGACACAGAAGACTACAACATTTTACATTTACATTTATTCATTTAGCTGACGCTTTTATCCAAAGATACTTACATTGTTCTACAGTAATTACCAGTGTTACAGCCACTGGAGGCAAGGTGAGTTAAGTGTCTTGCCCAAGGACACAACGACAGTATGAACTGTGTGAGAATCGAACCGCCTTCCTTCCGCTTGAAAGACGGCTGCTCTACCCACTGAGCTACTGCCGGTGTTAGTGTTCCACTACAAGGTGTTAGTGGATGAGGTGATGTCAAAAAGTCACAAAGACAAGACCAATTTTAGTTTCAATGTAAAGTGATATTCAATGTCTTAAGTGATTATTTATGCAGCTCCTCTGTGGTGCGTTTGGGCACCTGGTTTAGGTGTAGGTAATTCAAATCCCCTGGGGAGCACCTCCGTCCACAGTCTATTTGTGCCGGGCACAAAACTGGGGAAAGTGGAGAGTGTTGCATCAGGAAGGGCATCCGGCGTAGAAACATTGCCAAGCTACTCACGCAAACTACTTCGTTGTTTTAACCTCTGGATGGGGATAAGTCGAAAGGCACTTACTAATTGATTATTTATGCATTTACGTCATATAAAAATGCATGGGCCTTTTATTGGAAGCTAAACATATTTGTTACTGGAATGTAAGGGAACATCCTTGCCAATCTTGTGTCTGCTTTCAAACTGACAGAGCATCTGCATCCTGACACCAATTAAGAGAACAAACCGCAGGGATGCATGCCCAGTATCAAGAGTTTAAAGGTCAGCTGACAGGAAAGAGGAATAAAAGGCATGCTAGACAATCAGCATGTACAGTAGGTTACGGCAGTGGAGCCAGCCTTCTCCACTCAGTCTGACTCCAACAACCAGTCACAAGCCTGTCTGTCTCCGATGCCCCTGTTTTCGTTCGACATGTCCCTACCACCTCTTCAGCCCGTTTCCTCTTCCCGTCTTCTCTTCCTCGGTTTTGTTCTATTTATGACTTCCTTTTAAATCTTGTCGTCTCCCGCACAATTATGTGGGCCATAAATCAGCCATTGAAAAGGACAGAACAGGAGGAGAGAAATGGAAAATCTGAGGGAGGCCTTCTCTGTTGTCTAAGCAACCGTTTTTAAGGTCCACCTGAGAGCTTTAAAAGAGAAAGCTGCTGGAAATATTAGCCAACACAGGCAGACAGGAGGTCCGACAGCAAGCGGCATTAGCATATGGCACTGTGACAAGCCATCAGTGTCAAGTGTGCTTTGTGACATTCTAGCAGACACACCTGAGTGTATTTTAATTACTCCTAGAGGTTACCTAAATTCAATCCATTACATCTGCATTCCCTATTGTTTTCTTTTGAAATGCTTTGCGCTTTGTCGTCTAGCGGATGTAAAGCGGTGGCCAGAGCAGTTTCACAGATGCATGCTTCTATGAGACTCAGGGGTGATTAATTTTTGAAGTGTGTTGTAAAGAGCGATGAGATCCATAAACAGCAGAGTACACAACAGGCAATCCCTGGATAGTCACAGCCGCAACACAACTCAGAAAGCAGTGTGGTCACATTTAACCGCAGCACAGTAATATCCAAAGCATCTCTGCTTAAAATCAATACGTTTTTAACATATCCCTGCAGTTTTGACAGTTATGAGAAGGCTTTCTACTTAATCAGTTTTCAAAAGAGTTGTTTAACATGTTCCAGTGGAGTTACAGGTGATCTTGCTTGAATCCAAAAGTGTGGTCCTGTGGGTCCTTTTAGAAACATGGTACTCTTTAAACAATGGCCCACTAATCTTAAAAAGAAAATTCAAGCCTTGAAAGAAAGAGGGCCACTGTTGTTTCATTAATATGCCCCTGAGAGTACAGGGTAGTTGGAGAAGAATGAGAGGAGAAGGCTTATCAGTGCTCGTGAGGAAAGCCCCTTTGCTCCCTGCTTCCCCTTTCCCTCGTATCTCACTAGACTGGGCGTCCATCAGGCCTCATTACTCTAATGGTTGTGGCAGTGATTAAGACTTCCTTGCTGCAGACTAGTGCTGCAACGACGCATCGGGCGTCGTCAATACGTTGACTACAAAAATATGTTGACGTGCATAAAATGCGTCGGCGCATCACATTGTTTAACCCTCTAAGCAAAATTGTGACTTCTGGTTTTTGTGCTTAAATTATGTTTCCACTCCCTTCCACCAGATGTCAGACAACATGTAGTTTGTTTCTAGTCCACTATTACCATGTGTTGCCATTAAAAATATTTGTAGGAAAAGTCTTCAAACTCGTGTCTCTGTGGGAGTGTCAGGACCGGCTCAGTAGAAGCTTCATTCTCTACACGGGAGCTTGTAGATGCAAAAATGACAAATAAAAAAAGGGAAGCCGTGTGCGCGTAGCACCTTTAGTGCAGGCAGGGGCACAACTACCCAGTGCTAGAGGGGTATGCAGCAGCTTAACTACTACAGTAGGAGGAAAAGCACTATATAAAGTTTATTATTAATATACGGTAATATTAACAAGGTTAACAAATAAAAAAAAAAAACAGTCACAATTTGACAAGCATTAACCTTATGATCAGATTCCAATAAATAAACAAAAAGAAGGAAAAAAAAATCAAAGTTTTTATAACAATTCCAGGGAGGAGCCAGTTCTCAATGCCCAATACTAGTCACAATGTTGCTACCGGCTGGATAGTTCAGCTAGAAAGGACAGGACTTTCCACACGGGGGTCCCAGGTACAAATACCCATCAGGCCACTATGGATTAGTTGTTTTCAATTTATTGTACATGGCAGTTTTCAGCTCAATAACCTCAGTTTTGCAGATTAAGTTAGCCTTAATTTAAACTCCATTTGGCTGCTATATTCCCAGTGTTAGCAAACGCACTAGCTAGTCTGTTAACATGAATATTGCAAGCCTCCAAACACAGAGGTCTCATTTTAAATCTACCTTCACCATCCACTTTTTTAGATGCTGTCCTATAACTTGACACGCTATCTCGTCTTTTTTTTTGCTTTATCCATCTTCTCATGGAAACTGTGTGTGTACTGTGACAACTGTACATACCCTGCCAGCTACGCCCACTCAATTATTCCATCTATTTATGTAAGCTAATGAGGGCGCCTACTGTAGCCTGTTGTAATGTTATAAAGTACTGAGGAAATACTGAAATGATTTAGAAACGCTCAACAGCAGCTAAGCTACATTTAGGAAATACCACAAAAAAAAAAAAAAGGTAATAATTTTCATATTTTTTTAATACCATCGCTTTGGCGCCCCCAAGGTGTTGCGCCCCTATGCGCTGCATTTAACCTTTGATTGTTTATATAGTGGATATAATCCGCCCATTGGTCCCCTATTTACTGATATTGTCGTTACAATTCTGAAATAAAATAGCTGTTACATCCGGGATTTTTGGCTTTTACTCCATAGTAAAACAAAAGTTTTTAGATAGCGTAAACAGACATAATAATCAAAGATCCCCCCCCCCCCAGAGTTGTCATGTAGTAAAAACTTAACTCTAGAGACCAGAGCCATCTTTTGTACCAGGCTGTAAACATGATTTTTACACTTGTAAAGTTGCCATTGGGTTTCTCCTTATATTTCCGCTTTTGGAGCCTGCCCTCTGGTGGATGCCGGTATATCGCTGCATTTCGCCGTATTCCGCCGTATTTCGCCATCAGTGTTGTGCCTGAACGCGTTCATTGAGCGATAGTTCATGAACTCATTCATATTTTGGGCGAACGTGAACGTGCTGTATTACTGCCTGATGAACGGAACTGTGAACTCGTTCATTCTGGTGTCTGTGAACGGCACGCTCTCTCAGGTTAACTTTGTTCAATAGGGTGCCAGATTTCTATAGAGCCTTCCAAAATAAAAATAAAATAATCGTTTGATTTGTTGACTAATCAAAAAAAATATTGTTATATTAGTTGACAGAAAAAGTCGACAGAAAAAAATAATTGTTAGTTGCAGATCTCTTGCAGACCCTTTTTTTTGTTCGCTTTTGACTCCCCACCATAAAGACAGGTCTTCAGGATGCCTGCAGCTGCAAGGATCCAGTGCTGCCAGACCCTCGGACCTTGGACTTATCACACAATGTTGGGAGAGGTTATCATACTTGAAAGGGAGAGAGCCAGGAACTGCCACAGTCCTGCACACACACACACACACACACACATGCACGCACGCACAAACACACACACACACAAAGACACACACACACACACGCACACAAACACACACACACGCGCACGCACAGACACACACACGCACACAAACACACACACGCGCGCACGCACACACACACACACACACAAACAAACACACGCGCACGCACAGACACACACACACACACACACAAACACACACACGCGTACGCACAGACACACACACACGCACACAAACACACACACACGCGTACGCACAGACACACACACACGCACACAAACACACACACGCGCACGCACAGACACACACACACACGCACAGACACACACACACACGCAAAGACACACACACACACACACACGCATGCACAGACACACACACACGCGCACGCACAGACACAACCACACAAAGACACACACACACACGCACACAAACACACACGCGCACGCACAGACACACACACACGCACACAAACACACACACACACGCGCACGCACAGACACACACACACGCACACAAACAAACACACGCGCACGCACAGACACACACACACGCACACAAACACGTGCACGCACAGACACACGCACACAAACACACACACACGCGTACGCACAGACACACACACACGCACACAAACACACACACGCGCACGCACAGACACACACACGCACAGACACACACACACACACGCAAAGACACACACATACACACCCACACACGCATGCACAGACACACACACACGCACAGACACAACCACACAAAGACACACACACACACGCACACAAACACACACGCGCACGCACAGACACACACACACGCACACAAACACACACACGCGCACGCACAGACACACACACACACGCACAGACACACACACACACACGCAAAGACACACACACACGCATGCACAGACACACACATACGCAAAGACACACACACACGCATGCACAGACACACACACACGCACAGACACAACCACACAAAGACACACACACACACGCACACAAACACACACGCGCACGCACAGACACACACACACGCACACAAACACACACACACGCACGCACAAACACACACACACACGCACAGACACACACACACACACGCAAAGACACACACACACGCATGCACAGACACACACACACGCAAAGACACACACACACGCACGCACAGACACACACACACGCAAAGACACACACACACGCGCACGCACAGACACAACCACACAAAGACACATACACACACACACACACAAACACACACACACGCACACACAGACACACATACGCACAGACACACACACACACGCAAAGACACACACACACGCACACAAACACACACACACGCGCACGCACAGACACACACACACACACGCGCACGCACAAACACACACACACAAAGACACACACACACATGCACACAAACACACACACACGCGCACGCATAGACACACACAAACACGCACGCACAGACACACACACACATGCACAGACACACACACACGCAAAGACACACACAAACGCGTGTGCACACACACATGCGCACACATTGCAGGGTATGCTTTTGTTTGAATACATAAATACACAAACTTGTTATCCTCATTATCCAAGTTCGAGAGCTTTTGAATATTGCACCACATTATTCTATAAAAATACACTGGACACTGGACACTTCATTTTTCTAATTGTGTTTTGTTTTTATATTTAACAAAAAGGCAGACACGTCAATCTGATATGATTTTTTTATGGTTGGACAGAGAGTATGGGGAAAATGCTAAACATTGCACTCAAAGAATTAGGGTAAGTTTTCCGACAATTGTGTCTGTTATATCAAGGACAATAGTGCACCATATAGAAGACTATATAGTGCACTCGATTAGGGAGCAGTTCCAGACACTGCACAACTGCTTTCCTGAAGTACATGTTAAAAAAACTCAGCTGTTAATAGACTTTTGTAATAAATCATAATAAATAAAGACTTTAGTAATATAAGTATTAATTTAAATAAGCTTAAACTCCTATTAAAGTAATGACCAAAACTGACTGAATTTAAGAGGAAAGCTCTCAAAGGTCCGTCTGAATGACTTAAGATAAACTAACGTTATTTATTTTAAATGGTAACGGTTTATAAAATACAGATGACAAATTAAATTTCCACAAAAAAGTCAAACTATTGCTTCTGACTCATTTCATTCAAACTCGTACAGTTTAAATGTCACAATTGCGCAGCTCTCCTCTTACAATTTGCAGAGCATTATGGTCTATTTTGATCTTCCAGTGAGCATCATTACTCCCTACTTTTACTAATGCATTATGGGAAACTTTGAGTGCACTACAATTCAGTCACTAGACATTCGGACACCACTACAAATAGTTAAATCACTATATAGTGCACTACAATCACTATTTAGTGATTAGTGTGTTGATTTTGAAACAACCCTTGTCCGTAGGTCTGCCTTCTTTTTCTCTCCCCTCCCTTCTGTGTTATCTGTCTTACCTGGTTGCGGCAACTCTTGGCTGCAAAGATACACACTTGGCATCAATCTCCTCCTGTTTAAGAAGACCAGTTTTAATCCCACTACTACACTAGTTAGATATGCTAACATTTGGCTCTTTTTTTGGATTGTTTGCTGATCTCCAACATTTCCCTGTGCCCAGGTCCACCCTGTCTGTCTGCTTGTTTGTCTGCCCAACAAAAGTCTGCAATCCATCTTACTTCCAGTGCCCTGATACAATAAATCAGTGCTGACTCTGACTAACTGTGTCTTGATTTTGTGTATCTTGAAAATGTTTATAAAAAATGTCTTTTAGAAATCCTGAAAAATTGAATATGGAGAAAGAAAGTTTGCACGTCACAGCAGCAATATATAATTCAATACACCTGTGACTAATTGGCATATAAAATATTTCTCCATCTTTATATCTGAGACCAGAGTCCACTCTGGTGTCTGGTGCAGTGATGTGTAACTCTGTCTAGTCTTCTTCAGTTTCACTCAATCCAGTCCACTCTTTCTCTCGGCTTCATTCATAATGGATAGCCCTTTTGGTTGCTGTCACCAAGAGTCTATCATTGACTGCAAAATCTGCAGTAGCTATGGGGAAAGCAGCTGTGTTTCTCTGATTAAAGCACTGTTTATTTACTAAGAAAAATATTATTATTATACATTTAGAAAATAAGAGCACAGGCTCCCACCAGCTTTCAGCAAGAAAAATACATAACTTGTCTTGTCTAAGCTTTGTCTTAGCCATGTTGATTAGCCTGTACACAAGACTTAAGTTAAACATAATATCAGAATCAAAATATCACTTTCATGCAGTCTGTATCTGAGTATTATATTGTAATATGATAAATTGTGACATACACACCTCTCTTTGTCTAAAAATGTTGCATGTATTGGCCTTAAATGTATTTATCACAATGCTGTCATTATTCAGTAATATTTTCACAGGATCACACATAAGATCCCTTAGATCAATTTGACCTTGTATATTTGTCTCTTTCAACTCATTTTCAATTTGATTATGTTGTGTTTTCAAGTACCCCTTTAATTATATAGCTGTATGAATTCTTCAAATTAAGAATTTCAAGAAATTCTAGGTCCAGGGATCAGGTGCACTTATTTTATAATTCACCTGGGTCCCAAAATGTCTCCACAACATGCCCATTGTGATATAAACCCATAACACCACCTTGCCAAAACCAACAGCTGCCAAACACTAAATATGATGACCATGCAGAACAATAGATGTCATGGGACACCATCAAAACACAACACATCCACAAAAAGACAGTAAACAAGCCCAATCTATTTTCAGTGTAAACAGTGTGTGTCTGTGGCCCATCTGAGAGGCAGAGCTGAGCACCTGTGCACAGCTGTTGTCCCTGCTCCATCAGTGGCTTCACCAGGCAGGCCTGTCCCATAGGCCTGTACCAGGAGGCCTGCGCACACACTGTCTGACATCTGGACCATTGGCAGGAGAGACCAATCATTCCCACTCTGAAATATATTTTGTGTTGCCGCTTGTGTCACCAAAAGGCAAAATGAACATCTGTATTATTCATCAGTAAAAGAAAAACCTGTACATTTGACTATTAAAGGTGTCCGAGATTAAGTGAAAATAACATGTTTTCATAAAAGCATCCCTGCATAACACCCATCTCTGGAGGCCTAGCAGTGATTAATGATATTCAGATCTCTGTCCTTTTTTGACCTCTGTGTAAATGTACACATTCCTTATCCTTCATCTTGACTTCACCTAATGAGCTCAGCCCTTCCAGCTCTGAGCTAGGACTATGTTTTCCTTCTCAGAAGAGACACAACTTATGCTTAAGCTTCTAAAACACTTTAAAGAGCCGCCATAACCTTCTGTTATTCTTCTGCTTCTTTGTTCCTGTCTCGCGCTTGATAAGGCATGCCAGCCTCCAAGGTCACAGAGACAGAGGGAGGGGGGTGGTTCCTCTGGTGTAAATGAATATAGTTTTATCAATAGTCTTTTTCTATAGATGAAGAGGGAGAACCTCATCAAAATGTTGTCTTTTTATCCCTTCACAAAACCACATTCAAGTCAGATGAATGAGAATTGTCACGCTCAAAATCATAATTACAAGCCTGCATGTTCCCTCCAGAGTTGAGGAATAACTATATCAAGCGTCCGTCAGTCTGTTCCTGAGTGTTGATAGCCGGGCGAGAATCCTCTAAGCCCTACTCTTGTCTGCAATCTGCGATTGTTGTATTCCGAGGGGGGTATCAGGGCTGAAAGACCTGAATTTAACAAACCTAATTATCATGCCTTAATTAGTATCAGGGGTAAACCTCGGTGGGACACCTGCAGACTTAATTTATATCCTGACAAGCCAGGAACAAGTGTTAATGTGCCGTATTTATGATAATGCCCCAAAGTGTGCAGGAGGAGCAGGAAGCTCACCTCAACTCTTCCAGAACAATGTGAGAGGCAGGTAATTACAGCAAAAAGGGCTCAAGAGCTCAGGGATCAGCAGTGCTGCTGTTGATACATGGTAATAAAATACCTGCACTTTCAGGAAGTGGCGCACTGACAATATAATAACTGGGACTTAACTTGTTTGTTTCCTGAGGATTAAAAATTTAGAAATAAAAGTTGCCTACTATAAACCAACACATTTTCATGGCGTGATACCAAAATGAAATGCATATTATTGTTTAATGTGATGCAATTAAAAAGCTCTTACATTGTCTGTGATGTCACAAAAATGCTAACCTTTACAGAAAAATTTGCTGCCACAAATAAATAGGACAATTGTTGTCCTATTAGTCAAAAATAGATGTGCTGTCTGTCTTTTGCGCTACCACAAGCATACCTTTGCAATCTGATAAATAGGTTAGCAGGCCAGGGAAGAAACCTGGAAAATTGCGTATGTTCTGTACTGTGCCTCTATACACATTTGTTAACCACTACAGACTTCCGTCAGCGCTCATCGGCACGCATACAGAGACAGCAAGCAAAGGACACCCACCTCCCTTTAGAGAGCTTGGCCTGAGCCACTGTGTGTGATTATATTTTACTATATTAATATATTTAATATAGATTGCTTCTGTAATTTTTTTTTCTGTGATTTACTTTATTCTTATGTATCAATATTACATATTTACATATTCACAAAATATCATGCCTGTTGGGTCATTTCTCGTCATTTGAAGTAGCTCATCTGTGGGTTCTGTTATTGTATGAGTAGCAAGTAGCACAAGTATTATTCATTTGACACTCACAATATAACAAAATGTGTAACTTGTCTTTGTGACTAAAGTACTGTTTCAAGTCTGTTTTACTCAAACAATGATTTTTTTTTTTTTTTTTTTTTACTTTGATAATGAGCGTCACTTTTACACACCACATTACAGAGTGATATATAATGTTGTGGGTTGACCTACTTTTCATGTGTTATGGTAAAATCTAAAGAAAAACCAAAAACTAGAACAAGAATATGTACCAATATAAAATAGTATATTACACTGAAGCATCAATCTAAAGAATAAAATGTCCATAGTCACATACAACACAACTATTAAAAATGGTATTTCAGTTTCATATACTACATGTGGAATAATGAGTTCTCTTGGTCCTTCCTGTATACAAAAACCCTTTTTCTTGTTTTCAGTTTCTTAAATAAAAAGCAATTTAAATATTTCATTGCAGATCCAACATCTGGCCAACTGTCCTAGCTCAAAGTTGTTGTCTCTTTTCCTAAGCAGGAAAATAGATGCCCTGGAAGCGCAGACTATCCATCATACACTGAAAGCAGAGGTCATCAGAGAGATGATCACATCTAACTCTGTGTGTGTTTGAGTGTGTGCGGTTGGTGTGCTATGTGTGCGGGATGTCCATGTGTGTGAGGGGGTTGAACAGCCATAAGTGGGGTGTGTATAAAAGTATTTTTATATTCCACCACAGGGGCCAAACTATACACAATGTTTTCTCTCCTCTAAAACAAACCAAAAAACAAAGTCTATTCTTGAGTCCAAAACTGTTTTCTGAAGGATAATTTATTATTTCAAAGTTTAGTCAAATACATTTAGTCAAAAGAGAGCACTTGAATTGTTCTGGTAATGAAACAAGGGAGAATCAAAATTAAGTTTTACTTACAGCCTATGCCAGTAAATTTTGAGGATCTGCATTTGATTAACCCATTAATCTCCACAATGCAGTTCTAAAAACAAATCATGGAATGATTAAAACAAATTTCAGGTTCAGTTCTTATTTTATGAAATCAGTGGCAATATTATATTGATGTTTCCAAAACACTATTACATGTTACAGACACGTGTGTACTTAAAATGAGAATTTACCTTTTTAACAGCTGACCTCCAGCCTTTTAATGCTTCTCCTTTCACCTTAAAGCGTTGAGCTTATTTAAGCTGAAGAGGTAGCTACACATAATTACACTTCCTATAACCTTCAGTGCTCCGTCTTTGTGAAGCAGCAGTATTTATGCCGTATCAGGTATTGACAGGTAGCCATGGGGCCTTGCCCTGGAAGGTCTATGGGCAGATTGTAAGCAAGAGAAAAGCTGGATTGAGTAATCAGACTGTTGGCAGGCAGACAGAAGCCCTCCAGTCGAGCTGAACTGCTTTAAAAGCCCTACTCGCTGTTGCTCCCCTCCGTGCTGGCAGCTTATCACCCAGACAGATTTCAGGGGCCTTGAGCCATGCAAGTAGCCCATCCACGTGTGAGAAAGCCCAGGCTCTGGCTCAGACAATATGACCCCCCGCCTTGCAGAGACAGAGAGAACTCCTCTAGTGCACATCACTGTGAGAAAAACAAAGAGTCAACATCTCCTCCACCGCTGTTGCTGTCATTTATAAAAGAGATCGGAAAAGAAAGCATTGGCTCTCTGTCTAAATAGAGCAGCACATAAGCAGGGAGGTTTGACAGTTTCTTCCTGGAGCTGTTGCCGATGATCCCTCAGGAAAAGCCGGCAAGATTGTGATCACCCTTTCACATGATAGCTTCCATGTCAATAATACGGTGCACATAACAATCCTGTACATATACGTCCAATGCTTTGGTGTGTTTTGCTCTTTGACACGCACACTGCAGTACATGTGCTCAACACCTTCTCCTCTGAAGGTGCTCTCAGTTAATCCCAACATTAATTATTGACCGGGAGTTTAATTTGAAAGGCAGACGTTCTGTAGGCCAAGGGACACTCCTTTAAATAATGAATACAGCCCATTCAGAGATAATCATATTGTCATTGATTAATATACATTGGTGATGCGGAGAATACCTGATGTGTGTGGTAGCCCAGCGCTGGTTATGATAAAAATTAACGCTAAGAGCTGGTGTCAGACCACGAGCATCTCTAGGGCCCCGTGCTCCTTGTCTGATGTTTCAATCAAAGCTTAGGAGCCGTGATGCATAGAGGCATACACTATCAACTGACTAGATAACATGAGCAGCCCCTGAGAATTAGCATAGGCAGGAGAGGATACGGTGCAAAGGAAATGCAATAGGGCTGAAAGAAAGGGATATGAAATCAAAGGTGGATGTACATTTCCGTTTTAATAATTGAGGATAACAATACAGTTTTACATAATGCTCATGAGAATAATAGAGTATAATGAATAAAGAATAGAGTATAAATACTAACCTCAGTCAACCTCATCTCCTTCAAATCAGTACAGGAGGTTTCTATAAATACTGTACATCATTACCAATGTATGTTATTCTTCATATTGTCCCCAAAAAATATAGTAAACACATTGCTGTAAAAATATGACTGACTTTAATGATTATACTCAGCATGTTTTATGTACATTATATGCCTCAATACAGAAAGCACTATATGTGTCATTTAAGTACAATATTAATGTTGTAAATGTAAGTACAATATTAATGTTGTAAATTTTTTACAATTGTAATTGTGAAAAAAAAAAGTGGAGCACTGCTTAGATTAGCTACACTTGTAATCTATCAATGAAGAAGACTTATAAGTACCTGCCCCATACTATATTACAATAGGTTAGATATGGATAAATATATATGTTAAGATTACTGACATTTGTACATAATTTTAAATTTTTCTTAATATATTTATTGCAGACAACACCAATTTGCTTTGCCATGAGTACTTGAAACCTGGGGTAATGTGCTGCTAATGACATCCCACATTCTTTACTAGATTTGACACCCATAGGCAGTGTCACCCTTAAGAATACTTTAGACAAACACATCTGCCCAGAGAGGAGCATGGAGACAGGAATGAAAAATTCATATGCTGTCATTATCTCACCATTCAAAAAGCATCAAAGTTCAAAAAACATAAACCAATTACAGTCCCAAAGTCAAACTGTCCAGACACAACACACACATGTTGATAAATGTAAACAATGTAGACGCGCTGCAGCCAATAAAAAGTCACGCAACACACTGTCTTCCACATTCACAATCTCAAATAGAAAAACAAATCCTGTCCAAGTATCTCCTCCTTCAGGAGACTGTGAAAGCTTTGGCAGGCTTGAGTGAATGTGTTGTTTTTGTTAATACATAAAGATTAGGGAAACAGTCTCTGGGCTCCAACCCCCCACCCCCATCCTTCTCTTTCTCTCCGTGAGTCTGGCAGGAGAGGTGGTCTTGTCAGACAGCTCCTCTCCCACAAAACCACAGAGCTCAGAGAGGTGTGGAGCAAACAGGCGGAATGCTGGGAGGCTTCTGTCTCTCTTTCTTAAAACCCTTTTGGTTGCTGGAAAATACTCTGTGACAGCAGGCCTATGTGTTCCACAGTATGTCTGACAGCTGAGGAAGAACATGAGCACACCACATACAAAATAGCACCACAGGCAGATGCTTAGCCAATCTGAGAGGAAAGCTTCAGGGTATGAGTAGAGTAAGAAACAAAAGTGTATGAGGGAAGACGGACAGTCAGTTATGCGTGGTTTACTCAGGCTAGTACAGGAGCTTTTACTGCTCACCAACCACAGTGATATGACGCTAGGTAAGTAACAACAAAGTACTGACCTAACCTGAATGGGGCGGTTAAAGGGAACATTTTCTTATCTCAGTCTTGTGGTATCACGTATGTATGTGTAACAGGCACACAAGTAGAGCATCACACAAGAGGCCTTATTTTTTTTTTATCTGATAGAGTTCACTTGAGATTGCAGTTGAGAAGTTGGTCCGTGGGCTTGCAACACACTGACACTTATTTTACCTGTGTCCACACTTTTTACATTGGCTGCTTTAAAATTAAAAGCACATTTACAAGATACATAAAAATCCTAGTGGTGGATATCAACAATAGTGGATGTGACTACTCCTAATGATAGGGTATTAGAAAAAATGGGCAAATTGTAAAAAAATAGTAAAAAAGATTGTGCCTGTGGTAAATGACTGAATGAAAGCAAAGGAGATCTTATAAATGCTTGTTAATAAAAGTCACCACAAATGCAGCACAACCAATCAATCATTTATGCATCTTCTACCACTATTTGATACCTGTTGTGTGGGACTGTCTCCAATTCAAGAAGTGTGCAAAAACTAACCACTCAGTTGTTCACCACATCAGGGTATTTTTACTACAGATCTGTAAACATGTGTTCCATGGGATATTTCAACATTCCCCTGCCTGCCCTTGGGCAAGGTTTTAATGCTACTGTGAGCTTCCAACTGTAATGTGCACCCCTTTTCTCATCTCTATCTATGCATAAAATTTAGAATGTCAAAAATATGGCTTCAAAGTATGTATTTAGTTGGGGTGGGACTTTAACTTTTTGATTATGTTTAATAAATTACAAAGAAACTAATGCATAGGAAAAAAATGCATTTAATTGCAGTTTGCATTAAAAAAAAAACACAGAACGTTTGTCAGGGAACAGTTTCCTGGTACACTGATTACACTGATGCCATAGATTGTAAATAAACATGGATGTCATGTGCCCATTGCTCCCTTATTGTGTGTGCAAAAAAATGGCGGTTACATCCAGGCTTTTCTGCTGTTCCATTGTAAAACAATAGTTTTCAGAAAGCATAAACAGACGTATTAATCAATTTTTTTACACCCCCAGAGTTGTTATGTAGTAAAAACTTAGCTCTAGAGACCAGAGCCATTTTTGTACCGGGCTGTAAGCATGTTTTTTACACTTGTAAAGTTGGCATTGGATTTCTCCTTATATTTCTGCTTTTGGAGCCTGCCCTCTGGTGGACGGAGGTAATGTATGGTGACGCCTTTATTAGAGGCCCTTTTAAGGGGTTCCATGTGAGAGGCTTGACTGATGTACACGGCAAGGCTAACGGCTAGTTGGCTACAAAAATGGAGAAATTAGATGAAAGCATGTTGCTAGGACTGATGGAAGGCAAATTTAATTTACCTAATGGAAGCCTTGATAAAAGCGTAATTTTGTGCAAATTGTGCAAAAGTATTGTTATGCAATTAATCAAGATTAATTCATTAATTACAACGTCTCTAAGATTAGATCAAGTCCCGATCTAATATCTTGTCATTTTCAAACTTCTACTGACACATTTTGTTCTGGACTTTCCCAATTTTCCTTAACAATGTATACAATTTCTATATAATCGTTGAACTAATATTTAACTCTGCTGTATGAGCCACTTCAGTCTGCTCCTAAAGGAAAGCTTTTTATCATCCAAAGTGTGGAACAGGGAAAGGCCAAATCACATCAGAGGCAACACCAGCTGCACATAAAGAAGTTGTGTGCTGAACAATAGAGCTGCCACGAGATCCACCTTTGTATCCCAGCTGAGCCACGTAGCTAGAGCTGAACCAATCTTTGGGGTCACAGTAGCTGCATGGATGACCAAAGTGCAGCCGCCATAATCTAATTGTCATTGTATTGCCTCCTGATGTAAAAAGTATTTCTATTCAGCATCACAGAGGGATTGGAGTGTGGATGAATAGGTCTAAGACTTGTGCAGGCGACTTTAAACTGATTTGAAAGAGTCGTGGATGTTATTAAAATGCACTTTGGAATAGCAGGACAATGGAGCTCTGTTAGAATGATGCACAGAAGAAATCAGAGCAGAGCTATTTTAAAATACAATGTAGGAAATAAGCAAAAAAACGTGTGGGCAAACAAATCATCAATGTTAATATACAGGATTAAAATATAAGAAAATGAAAGAAAAAGACAAAAAAAACAATATATAATATTGCCAGGTCATGATTCAAGGACATATGGAGAAAATGTTGTTTCTTGTCTCTTTGTTCTTTCACCTATCCTTGGGCCTTTTTTAGTCAAGACTGGATAATTGCATTTATATCATTTTAACAATTAATTCTGATATAATTAAATCTCATCTACCATATATTTTTCATGAAAAACTGATAATTAAAGGAAATTAGAGTATTTAAAATTTTAGGTCACATGGGGCCTTATTTAAAATCCCCCATCACCTGGTCCAAGTCACTAAAAAGAGTGGCATCTCCTGAACATAACAACAGTGGCAGTGTTGTCTCGCATCTCTGACGGATATGCACACACATTTGTAATGTATCTCAATGGCAATGCCAGCATCCATCTCCACTCCTGCTTCATTAAGCAATGGCACCTTTAGCTTATGGTCAGAGCTGCAGGAGTGTCTATAGTATAATGAAATTTACGAAGAAGAGCCACTTGGTATGCCAGCGATGCGGCAGGCAGAGGCTCCCTAGCTCACTGAAAACCACACACTCGCTTTTATAGATTGCATAATGGCTTGCATGAAAATGGTTTCACACTAACATAAATCAAATGTCAAAATACAACCGGAGCAAGACAATTCCCGTGGTGCACACATGGACACGCAAGCTTGCGCAATGAAACACACACACATACACAAAACAAGTCAGGCACTTCAGCAGCTTACAGTCCTGCTTATGCAGATACATGAACTGCTTAATTGCATACTGTACATAATAATTTATTAAGAAATGTTAAATATTTATCAATATTAAATTAATCATTTATATCAGATCTTTAGATTAAAAGGGTGTCCTTGAAGTTTAAATGTAAGGCATGTCTTTGTAAAGAGGGTATTCCCTTGTGAATGTTTGAAATCCCTGATGTTTTGATGCTATTGTACATTTGATTGAAAAAGCACACACTAAACAAATGTGCTACTTTCCTAACAATGTCTATGAAATTGAGAAACATGCATTAAGTTTAATCAATCCAGCACTCAGCCAAAATGCATAGTAACTGTAGGCTTTTTCTTCAATGGTAATGTCCATAAAGACACAGGCCATCTCTCAGAGACATTTCTGCACTGCAGATGTTTTAAGATGACAAATAATGACAAATTTCATCCGCTAATGACTACACGCCTTGTATTGGATTAACAATATAGTAAGTGCCTTTTGGCTTATCCCCATCCGTAGGTCGCCACAGTGAAGTAGTTTGCATGAATAGCTTGGCAATGTTTTTACGCCAGATGCCCTTCCTGATGCAAACTTACCCATTTTTCCTGGGCTTGGGACCAGCACTGACTGGGACTTTGGCTGGAGTTGGTCCCAAGGGGATTCAAAGCCCCACTCTCCTGCACCCAAAACGGGTGCACTAACCTCTCTACCACAGAATTGTTGGATTTACAATCAAGGCCCAAATTGAGCAACTGCAAACAGTGTAAAGAACCTAATGAGGCTATGATGAGTTATTTATTTATTTTTTTTAAAGATCATCTACAGAACACGGGTTAAGTTCCAAAAAGTGTGCAGGAATTAAGTCACTACAGCCCACACTTGTGTGTTGCCATGAAGACAGCAAGGACACGGCTTCTTGCCAGGACTTGCCGGCTGGTTAGTCTGTATGAGATGCAGCAGCTCAGTGCCAACCTCACCTGTGCCCACAAAGGCACCAAACCCTGCAGGGCAGACTGAGGTCACATGAGTCGTGTGGATAAGCCCTTCACATCTGTCCTTACTCCTCCTCTTCTTTAGGTGGTCAGGAAACCCCCTACACAAATTGACCTATAGTGAAAAAGGTTTTACACTGCTCCGTTTAAAAAGACATACTTCTTGGCATTGTCTAAATATTCTCTGTAACATGTTAGCTAAACCCTTTGGGCAAAATAACACTCACCCAATCAGTAAGGTCCCGTGTTAAGGAAAAGGGAAGATTATATCAGATTCTACTATCATGCTAGAAAATAATCAAGAGCTAATTCTTTGTGTGGCCTGCTCTGCTCACTCCTTAAGCCTACTTCTTAGGGGCTTACGTGTACATTTATAGTTTAAATTTCAGCAGTACACCTTACAATGAAGATGGCACACTAATATTAGATTTGGCTTTTACTTCACCACTTTAGTAAAAATGTTGGATCATTTCAAATCAGATATGTGATTAATTCAATGCCTGAAGGATTGGGCTTTTTTGAGTGTTTCAACTTGATCTGAATACTGATAAAATAATATGCACGTCTAGAGATAAAAGAGGTTTAGAGCTAATTGATATCCCATGTACAAATCCAAGCAAAAGTCAATTTTATTATAACTTGTTTTGTTCAAAGAAATTGTATGACGCAAAAAAAGGATGGAGAAAGGCGCATTTTACAAATTGCAAAGGTGCCACCCGTGAATTATTTTATCATTTTAGTGACAAATGTTAAATAGTGTCCTGGAAATTTGCATTATCTTGCACACACACTTATGTTAAAGAAGCAGGAAAACCCTCATCTATGTTGCCCAGGCTTCACCATAAATCAGACAAAATTTCCTAGAAGGAAGAATGCAGGAGGAGAGTGAACCCAGCACTAAAATAGTATCACCCTGGGCTACAACTGATTGAATGTTTTATCACACACAATCCTGATTGGCGGGGAAAAAAAACTAATTCATTCATTCTGCTCAAGTAAAGAACTATAACAACCATGTAATTCCTCAGAGACTTTTCCGTTTTAGAGCACTTTGATTTGTCATGTTATTCATGTCGTTTCATCCTTCTTTCTTCGCTGCACTCTGCTGTGCAGTGGGGTGGGTATCGCCTGCTATAATTCAGCTTTTTATAACCTCGCTTGCTCATTCACCTATTGAGTATCTGCCACTGTAGTACCAGGGCCACATGAGTTCATCACTTCGCTTCAGTAAAAGGACACAATAAGTATGTGTCCAGGGCAGCTTAGGAAGGGCACAAATATCAATCAGTAGTGCATATGACGGATAACGCTAGTGCCTGGGATGAATAGACATGCAAAACAAAATACAGTCAGGCCAAATATACATTGTATCCTTTTAATCATGTGCGTGTTAGAATGCCAGACGGGCCTTGCTCTCTGTAGCCCTGCCGCCTTCTAAAGCTTCACACAGATTGATTATGTACAGAGAAGCGACAAGCATAGCTACAAAACACCTGCCAAGACTAGGAGGGAGGAATCTTTTTCACTTGTGTACAAAATGCAGC
Organism: Neodontobutis hainanensis; assembly: GCA_024349245.1. NCBI lineage: Eukaryota > Metazoa > Chordata > Actinopteri > Gobiiformes > Odontobutidae > Neodontobutis > Neodontobutis hainanensis. The sequence goes on along the minus strand of JALDNG010000002.1, from coordinate 5,932,589 downwards.
CACTGACCCAGCTAGAAAAAAATGAATGGATGAGGGCTTAGTTCGGTCAATATGAGTTTTCTTTTAACCAATTACAATATTTGATGTTTATCTGGTTGCTGTGGTCGAAATCCGATATTGGCCGATGTTGATAACACCATTTAAAATATTGATATCATTACTTTATTAAAAAAAATAATAATTATCCCTAATGTTACCCCTAACAAGACTAAGCGGTAGAAAATAAATGAATTTATTATTTTAATTTTTTTTTTTAAATACACATTTGTCCTTTAACTGTGCAATTGCATTGTACCTCAATCACTTCTATTATCTTCCTGGTTATAGATTTGGCTTGTTGTGGGGCTCCCTTCAGCAGTGCTTGTTTTTTGTGTAAACAATCGCCGTTTGCTATCGCTAGCTTGTTGTTTACAAACAAGTTATTAAATTGATGGTACTGAATGATTTGACAAGTGATCCTTCGTCATTACATATTTCAGTCTGTCTGTCTTCTTTTGACAGCTCAAAATACGTTTGGACGGCAGACAAGGCGACGGCTCCAGCACAGAGCTTACATATCTTTTTTCTCTGCATTGGCAAAGTGCGCATGCCTGTATTGGAGTGCCGCTGCTTTCAGGTGCACTACGGTGTCACAAACTGTTCAACAGAATATAATATCGGCTCTACTCATCGGGCCGATACCGATAATAAAAACCATTACATTCTGCATTTGTTCTCTTGTATCACTTTAAATTTAAATAAACTTGTTTAGGGCAATTTGTTGTAAAGACCACCCCAAAAGAGGACAAGTCTAGATAAATAAGAAAAATATCGGACAACAATTCAAGCACCAGTCCAGGCTCAACACAATAACAAAAGCACAATTAATGCTAATTTGTGTTGCATGGAATTATTATTTCACTTCTCATCCTAAATGATGCAGTGCCAACATGGGGTCTGAAGTTGTCCCGTCTTTATTCTACAGCAGGGAGGTATCACACAGGTAGGTCAAGACGTTTCAAGCATACACGGGCAACTAATTAGTGACAAAAACAAGAATAATATTTGTTCTACACAATGTGCTTTATTTGTTTGGATCTTTGGATACTGCTAAGAAAAACTCCCACCAAAATTACAGAAAGGAGTTTAAAAAGAACTAATCTTGTGGATTGATTTCCAGAACTGGGTGACTATGTTGTTAGTTGTTAGTTCTTCTTTTGAAAATCAAAAATGGTCAAGGTCAGAGATATTCTACAAGACTGAACATGTATCAGTGATGACACAAAACTTTTAAACTTTTTTTTTTTTACATTTAATTTGTAAAAACAACTTGTGTGACAACTATACAATCAATCATAATAGCCTTCTTTTTCAGGATGCACTATAAAAGGCAACTGTATATTGCCTAATTTTAAAATATCCCAAAAAGAAGCCTAAAAGTGTCTTTTCAGAGGCAAAAGTTCAAACAGAGATTGTAGGTGAGGTGTGGGAGGATATCTGGGCTTTCACAGCTGTGAGAAAGTGAATCCTGTTTCGTAAAAAGGAAGGAGGTCATTAGGAAGGAATACCAAAACATGGAAAACTGATAAGGTGCTCACTGCCTCAGCAGAGGAACACACATGCCCTTGTGCCTCAATGACCCAGGCCTTATTTAACCTTCAAGAGGTAACATTCACACATAAAACTGGGCAATTAAGGTCATCCTGGATAAATATATTCATGAAGTGTGATTGGAAAAGAACAATGAGACAGTGTTGCTATAGATGTCTTGCAGTGATGATGTGATTGATGATAATTAGAGATCTTGTCTTGAATCGATTTTACAGGGCATGTCATCTGCATTTCATTTGCAGTTTGAGCAGCTGCACTTGATATGTAAACATGTCTTGAGTGCTTTGTTCAGAAGTAAACCAAATGAGAGAAGTTGTTTAGGTATTAACTACTTATTGTGTTAGGTTTAGATTAATGAGTAAGGACTCATGCCAAACAATCGAGGTGGGGGAAAAAATAAACAAGGCAGAAGGAAAAGGAGGAATGATTTTAAAGCACTTTCGAACTTTCAGTAAAAGGAACCCATTTCTTTCATGAGACAGTTTTTATTTTTTCATGGAGAGGTTGAACTGGGCTTTCATCCTGATTCAATGACACTCAGTAATATAGATAAAAAACATGCAAATCAAACACCCGCTGAGGCCTGTTGTTTCATTCTGAGCACACACAATAAAGATAAGAAGAGCAACTGTTATAGCAGTTAAGACACTCACAAGTTTGCTCAATATCTAGACAAGCATGTCAAGTATTTTCTCGAGTGTAACGCAGCAGCTTTTTTTCCAAATTTCTCGTGCAAAAGTCATTTGAGTGGCGTGGCAGTAGACGCTCTCACAGCCAGACCAGAGAGCCCTTCTCACCTCTGGGAAGAAAGAAGGCTGAAGACAGGGCAGGATGAAAAACGAGGGTGTCACTACATTGTTGCAAGGTTAGCACACCCGCTAATGGAGCTGTGCTGGGGCAGGTCGCCCTGAGGATCGACCCCACCGAGGGGGGCATGTACGAGCCCAAGATAAACTACTGTAGGGGGCATGGCACTGCCCCAAGCCCCTCCACTGCCCGCTAAGCACTCACACACATACACACACACACACACACACATAGCATCACCGTGAGCTAGGAACACCCTCCAAACATTTATAGCTGACCATCAGAAGCAGCACTCAGAGATGTCCACTGCTCCTCATAAAGCACTGTTTGACACAGCACTATCTGATGTATATAAAAGCTGAGTAACACTAGAACTTCACTCATACGCCAAAGTTACAATGTCACGGCCGCATTCCGAGAAAACATCCACAACGTTATAGAAAAAGTGAGATAAGTTATGTTTCTAGGTGTTATTTTGGATGAAAACTTAAATTGGAAAGCCTACATAGATTATATAAAAGGCTTGGTGACTATGTGTATTTTTTATAAAGTAAAAGATTTGTTGGATTATAGCTCCCTGCATATGTTGCATTGTTGTTTGATTCTGCCATATTTAAATTTCTGCACTGAGGTCTGGTGTAACACTTATCAAGCAACACAAAACCTATGTTTCTGTTACAGAAAAAAGCAATTAGAATCATTAACAAAAAAGGATTTCAAGTGCATACCAACAGCTTGTTTATGAAGTCCACAAAACTCAAGTTCAAAGAGCTAGTGGTTTTGAAAATTGCATTAATCATATTCAAAGTCAAGCAGAGACAATTAGCTTAAACTGTTCAAAATCTGCTCAATTCTGTTTCAGAGGATGCTAGCCATATAAGAAAATATTTTTTCCTGAATGCATTTGCAAGGACTAACAAAAGCGTGTCTCTGTATTTGGAGTAAAACTCTGGAATTCTTTGAGTGATGAATTTAAATGCTGTTTTCAAGTGTTTTCAAATTTAAGAAAAGACAAAATAATGGCAAACTATGAAAGATTTGAAGGCAGTTGAACATAGTTAACAAAATGTGACACAACAGAATATTATAAATTTGCAGTGCCAATGTTTGGTTACTTGGTGGATTTAGGTTTGGGGTTGATTTATAATTCTTATTTTTTCTCTCTTGTTTTAATTGTTTAGTTAATTTGAGCAGATTATTAAAGATTAATCCTCTTCATTTTAAAGCTAATTTTAATTGTAATTGAATGTATGACAGAATTATACTTGTGTCCTGACGTATAAGATAGCAGCCAAACAGAGTTTATTGTCATTTATTTAAAAATGTTATAAATGCTTCCATTTAGTGTTGCTTAGTGTTGCCATGTGTAAAAAACATAATAGAAATTACAGAATTTACACGTGTAGTTGTCAGATTTTATATCACTTGTTAATTAACAAAACTTTGGTCGTGTTTCACTTTTCATTCAAATTCCTTGTTTACTCAAGAGACTCTTGTTTTACACACCTACCTACAGGCCCCCCATGAGTGGGCTCCACTCCACACACCAAGAATCACTGGTCTACAGTGAAAGACAACGAGGCAAACTTAAACTAAGAGTCGTAAATCACTTTTCGTTCAAAAAGCCAGTAAGTAGTAAGTAGCACTGATGCTATACCGGGTAAGTATGTGACAATAAAATTACGGATTTTAAATAAAAAATAGGGTTGTTTGGGCACAACTTTTTCAACATCTTTAAAAGTATTACTCTATTCTGTGAAAATCTTTTTCCTCACAAATTAGCCACTTATGTCACAGAACAGAAAACAAATATAAGCATTTAGTCAGCACAAGGATGCTGTCCACGAAGTCTGCGCTATTCAGATGTACACTAATGATTTTACAACAGCCTTATTGTTGAAGCCCCAAGAGCACAGCTGACTGCCCAGAGACAAATGGGAAAAAGTAAAGAATGAGACATGAGGCTGACATGTTCCTGCTGCACCGGGTCACATCACTGAGCAGTTAAGGGTGGGGAGTGCACGACAGAGATGACATGAAGGATGACATACCCTGGAAGATATCTCTCTCACATGGGACAAAGAAAGGTTTGTTTGGCATATTTGTAACCTTTTTTATGAATAGTTAATCAGTTTGTCAGGCGGTAGTACAAAAAAAAAATAGATGGAAAGAAGAGCCACCAACCAAGAATGAAAGAAAGAAATTTAGGATATGGTCGGTAGAACCTTAATTGTACAGTGGGATAATTGTTTTTTTTTTGTTTGGGCCTTGATTAATCAAACTGGGAACATTTCTGCACTTAGACTGGTTTATAAAAAGCTTTGAAGGTCTATATTTTACACTGGCATTAAAGTAATTTACTGTTAATGATATCTTAAACACAGCTGGGTGTCTGTTGTATGTCTGTGTGTGATCTCTGACAGTAAGACATGTAGTTAGAAAAATCCACCAAGTTTTAGGCTGGATTTAGAGTGCATAGGATCCAGTAGAGAAATGTCTGTTCAACAAGCTTCACCAAAGCCTCTGTCGCTGATCTAACAAAGCCCCTCTTCATTCGGGGCAGCAGACAGAGGCCTACAGGGAGAAAACCTCAAAGACTTTAACAACACCTCAAACCCCAGCCTCCACGACGGCTTGTTTTTTTCATTACCCTGCTCAAACCGAGGGCTGTGTGTACCAGTGTGGGTATGGCCAAATTAAAAAGAAAATAAGCCTCTGCCCACACATTATCGCTCGCATGGCACAGACACCCACAGGCTTTATGGCATGGAAATTTCCAGTGCAAGCATCTCATCACCCAGACTAATGTGTTTCCATGTATGGTGGCAGTTAAATGCCCAAAAAACACAAGTGGTAATCGAAACCACACAAGCTCCTGTGTGCAGAGGCCTCTACTCTTTTAAGGTTTAAACACAACCAATGCTGCCAGCTTAAGCATCGCTAAAACAATGAAACTGAGCATTACACTTGTTAGCTGTGTTAACTGAGAACAACTCTTCAGACCTCCCCAGACACACACCACACACACCTCAGCCAAAGATCCCCTCACTCCAGCATCCACTTGTCAAAAAGGCACTTTACACAACAACGTGCTTACCCTGCGATTGCCTGTTTAGCAGCGTCAGTGTTCAAAGCGCCCCTATAACAATTGTACAGCAACTTTATGGCATTAAAAAAAAAGTAAATTTACGTATTTACACGATGCTTGCTCTCAAAGCAACAAAACATGTCCAGAGTCATATCAGGACACACTTTACCGATCATCTTCTCATCTTCTCTGATACCTCACTGTAAAATACTGTAAAAAGGAAGGCTTTCTATCATGAGCGAAGAGATGAAACTGACACGGTGGCAGGTTAAAAGGATTGATATGAGAAATGTAGAGTGGACACAGATTAGTAAGTGTTAGTGATACGTTTACAGCGGTTTGGACGGATGAAACGTGTAAAATGGGATGAAGGTGGTAAGAAGCTTTGGGGTGTTGTGTTCTTTTGAGGGATAGTGTTTGAGTGCTTTGGGGACAGTGGGGTTAATAGTCCAGTGAAGACAGGCCTGGCACCAGCATGTTATAATAATACACTTGGCACTTGGAATGGTGTCAACCCCTTAATTCCCCACGGGAGAGAAGGACAGAGCCTAATCTGTATTCAGTCCTGACATTGTCCACATCTGATATGGAACATTAGCCTCTAAGTCTCTCTATAGACTAGTGTCCTTCGGTTTATATTACTTTATGTTAATAGAGAGAGAAAACTCTGCATGCTGTCGTTTGTCATTGTTAGCAGGGGTGCTCCCTGAGTCTGTTTGAAATGCATTTGTTTAGAAGAGAAACTGAGAAGGAAGGTAAACCTGGCTGGTTGGGGGAACCAGTATTTATCCATCTGTATTGATCTTTGATGCATTCACTCATTCTTTCAGGATTACAAGAATTGTCACGTTGAAAAGAAAAGATGACTCAAGCAGATGTACTTTTACACTCTACAGCTTACTACATTTTACAATTGATTTTGTTTGCCTTGGCGCCTATAATCATCTGAGCGCTAAGCCTTGTTAACTACATGTTTAAATTCCCTCCTTTGATGCTTCTCCTCCAATAGCTGGGTTTTCTTTTTTGTGAAAAGCCAACCGCACCATAGGAGTTTCACATTTATCCAGGCTTTATGAATCCTAACATTGCATAGATAATAATTTACAGTAGAAGTGAGAAGCATGCCAACATGAATACACATGTTCTTACTAGTTGCTTTACAAGTGATGAGCCAAAGTTACATTGCTTGTTGTTGCAGCTTGTACAACCCCATTTGAATAAAATTAAATGATGGAGCGTCTGAAGAAGCTGGCAGAAAGAATATTGTTTAAATCTAAAGATATTCTTTGACTTCTGTTGGAATTAATTTAGCTAATTGTCTTCAGCCCAATTAGAGTCTATTCCCCTCTGCAGTCTAGTGAAACAGTGCCGAGCTAATTGGATTAAATCTTTATCATTTCCTGGGAAACGTGGGGAGAAGAGGGAACATGAGGCAACACTGCTGCCTTTTTTAATTAAATCTAACCTAATGACCATGCTTTTATTAACATCGGATTTTTTTGTGTGCTGTAAATAAGGTTGTGGGAACGTCACAGGTTTAAAAACTTAATTATTGATTTTTTTCCCCCCCTCAATACCTTTTCAGGATTATCAAAAAATCTTATTGGTTTGGCCAACTTGTTCAACCAGGGAAGCTTGATTGTAAACCTGGCAGAGCAGCATGCAATAAAAAGCCCATCCCTGTGTACCTACCAGCCCCGCTCATCCTCTTAAATGCCAATAATAATTAATGCTGTTACAGCAGGATACTTCTAAACCTCTTAAACTCTGTTTTATTAGTGGCCTTTAGACAGGCCAGGTGCACTTGTCAGTGAACAGGAAGCACTCTTTAGCCATGCGGTAGAGTGATAAAAAAATGACAATAATGATGACTTATATATGCGTTTTATCATCATGTTTCAGACTATATTCACACATCATTTACAGAAAGGTCTGTATTATGATCATCTCCAAAAACCTAATCAAAATCACAGCAATGAACTTTGGCATTTTATTGTCTGCTCTTCATAATAACAGGTAATGCCAGTCTCTGACACAGTGCGTTTTAAGCAGTGCGTCATACTCATGTATGGCTATTCCTTTTATCACGCACATAAAAGGAAATTACATGAGAATTATTCCTTAAACATTTTCAGAACATCAGCCCTCACACCCAAAGCTTGAGTCCCTTTGAAAAGTGCAAATATCCACATGTAGCAGTTGAGTCATTTAAGTAAGTAAGTAAATTTTATTTATATAGCACCTTTCACAGATATAAATCACAAAGTGCTTTACAAAGTGCAATAAAAAACAATAAAACTTAGAGAAAAAAAAAAATAAAAAATTAAAACCACAGAATATTGAAACATAAAAAGCCCAATCAACTAAAAGCTTGTTTAAATAAAAGTGTCTTCAGCTGCTTTTTAAAAGAATCAACAGAAATATCCACTCGCAGTGACAGGGGCAGGGTGTTCCAGAGTCTGGGGGCGACTGTTTGGAAAGACCGGTCACCCCGGGTTTTCAAACGTGTTTTGGGGACCATTAAAAGGTTTTGACCTGAAGACCGAAGAGTGCGTGAGGAGGAGTAAGGGGTCAGCAGGTCAGTGATGTACTGGGGGGCCTGTCCATGTAGAGCTCTAAAAGTCAAGACTAAAATTTTAAAATCAATCCTGAATTTGACTGGAAGCCAATGAAGTGAAGCTAAAACCGGTGAAATGTGAGCCCTTCTGTTGGTTCCAGTTAAAAGCCTGGCTGCAGCATTTTGCACCATTTGAAGCCGACCCAGAGACAATTTGTTGAAACAAATAAAAAGAGAATTACAATAATCAAGACGAGAAGAAATAAAAGCATGAATAATCATCTCCAAGTTAGATTTAGACAATAACACTCTCAATTTAGAAATGTTTCTTAGATGATAAAAACAGTTTTTGACCAACTGTCTAGAATGACTGTCCAGAGACATAGATTGGTCAAACAGAACACCAAGGTTTCTGAGGCTCGACTGGACGGAAGAACCCAGGGAACCAAGGTGTTGTTTGATTTGAAGTATTTTTGGTCAGGTGCAAAGATTAAAGTTTCAGTCTTTTTGTATTTAGCTGTAGGTAGTTATTGCATAACCAGTTCTTTAAGCAAGTCAAGCAGTTCAACAATTCAGTAAGTTTATAAAACTCAGAGTCTTTAAAAGAACAGTACAACTGAATGTCATCAGCATAAAAGTGATAAGACACATTTTTAAAACCATGAAATATTTCACTAAGAGGGCATATGTACAATAAAAACAAAAGAGGACCTAAGACTGAGCCCTGAGGAACTCCATATGACAGAGGGTCATTTCAGACAGAATATTGTTAATACAGACACAAAATGATCTGTCACTCAGGTAAGAGGAAAACCACTTTAGAACTGATCCAGAGAAACCCATTTCATATTGCAGACGCTTTAACAATATATTATGGTCCAGAGTATCAAAAGCAGACGATAAATCCAGTAAGATCAAGACTGAGTACTGCCCAGAGTCAGCTGCCATCATAATGTCATTTGATATCCTCAGCAGGGCAGTCTCTGTTGAATGACATTTTCGGAAGCCTGACTGAAATTTGTCTATAACATTAATTTCATTAAGAAACGCAGTCAGCTGCTCCGCCACCACTCTCTCCAGGATTTTAGATAAAAAAGGCAATTTAGAGATTGGCCTGTAGTTGTTTGGTTCAAAAGAATCCAAATTGGGCTTCTTCAGAATGGGGCTGACGACCGCTTGTTTAAAAGAGCTGGGCACAGAACCAGTTGAAAGAGAAAGGTTGATCAGTTTAACAACATAAGGACCAACTAAATCAAATACATTTAAAAGCAACGAAGCTGGCATTACATCCAGAGGGCTTGATGATGGTATCACTTTTTTTAGTAGACCCTTGATATCCTCTTCAGTGACAGGTGAGAAGGTGGACCAAGAGCACTGAGGAGATAAACCCCAGGATGTGTGGACAGAGGATGGGTTTATAGAAGCTCGTATATCATGTACCTTATTCACAAAGGAATTTAAAAACCTGTTGCAGTCAGACTTTGAGTGGACTGGTAAATGAGGAGCTAAAGGAGAGACAATTCTTGATATTGTGTCAAACAGGACTTTAGGATTTTTCTTGTTCAGCACAACAAGATTAGAGAAATATGCAGATCTGGCCTGTTTTATTATATCATTTAGTGACATGATGAGCTCCTTCAAGTGCAGTCTGTGGACTTCCAAACTTGTGCATTTCCACAAAGCGTTCTGTTTTTCGACAGTTTCTCCTACAAGATAAGATTTCCTCATTTATCCAAGGGCAGGGATTTTTAGGCGTGGTGTGCTTACTTTTAGCGGAGCAACCTTATTTAAAACAGACAAACAGTGCTTATTAAAAGACTGCATAAAAGATTCAGGCTCACTACAGCCATCAAAAACGATCGGGTCAAATGACTTGAAAATTTCTCAGCTGTGGATCCATTTATGATGCGTCTTTGTGACATCAGTTTGGAAGGAAGATAGTCCACACTGGAATGCAAGTTAAAAGATATACAGCAGTGGTCTGTCACATTAGTGTCTGTAACACTCAACTGGTCAATGTTCAGGCCTAAAGAGAAAACAAGGTCCAAAGTGTGGCCTTTGGTGTGTGTAGGACCAGAGACATGCTGCTTAAAATGAAATGCTTCAGTGAGTGTTAAAAACTCAGATGCCAGATTACACGAAGCATCGTCGATATGGAGGTTAAAATCCCGAGTATCAGAACATTATCAAGTTTGATAATTGAAGATAAAAATTCAGAGAAATCCTCTAAAAACAAGCGTCCAGGACCAGGAGGTCGGTAAATTAAAATGCAATAAAATGAGTCATTGTTGCCAACCTTAGTCATCTGCATCTCAAAGGAGTCGAAAGAGTCTGGGTTCATCAACCTGCAGCAGAAACAGTCCCGGTACACGAGTGCGAGTCCGCCTCCTCGCCGCGAGACCCGCGGTGTCCCAAACACAGAACAGTTCGGAGGGCACAGCTCGTTCAGATGAGTGTACTCCATTTCACGCTGCCAGGTCTCTGTTAAAAACATAAAGTCAAGGTGTTCCTTTGAGAATAACTCGCTGAGGAAGAAGGCCTTGTTTGCAATGGAGCGGCGTTGAGCAGAGCAATCCGAGTCGGCTGTGCCAGATCCAAGGCGGTGCGCGCTGACCATCAGGGCAGCGCAGCGGTGACAGGACGTGGTCACTATTGACCACCCGGCATGTAACAGGACACAGGACCCGCTCACGTGGAGGGAAGTGTCGGAGCCGCCGAATCGGAAAAATCCGGTCAGATTGGAGGGACGGAGACGCACCGGACGAGTTCCCGCCAGATTCACGGACCGGAACCGACCGCAGGCACCGCTCGTCCCAGACAGATCCGGAGCCGCTCGGACTTGGTAGTTGCCCACGGTGTTTTCTCAGCCTGGCCCCGACGCCAGCCCTCAATCCCCGCTTCCTTCTCTTGCCGCGGGGCTTAGCTAGCAACAGGTACTCCAGTGATGACGTGGAGCACTCAAAAACTGGAGGGAAAAACTCCGCGTACCTGGCCCAGGTAACACAAAAGTCTTTCATCTGCTCGTTTATTCGAAATAGAGTATGTCGATCATATTCAAAAGCAGCTGATGCACAGTTACTTGTTGTAAGGGCTGATAAGGCAACAAACATCACTAGAAAACACAAAATTACATTAGCGAACAGACAGGGAGCAGAGGCAATGCCGAACACAGGCGCCATCTTGAAAAAATTAACAGTTGTGATTGGTCAGGTTTATGATTGTGCTACGGAATATTATTTTAGACATAGCTATACTTGTAAATTACTTCTCAATATATTATCCATAAAAAATGAGTTTACTAAAAAGTAATGATCATTAACAGTAGCGGTTCAAAGTAACAACACTTTTCTAACTGTTAGTGCCAGATTCGAAAACGTCATCATATTTCTCTCTTTTTGGTCCATCCCAGAGGTGACATGATCACTCAGATTGTTCAAATTGTTCCGTGACTAGTAACACTTAAGTTGCTCTTGACACTTGTGGTGTGAGTTCAGCATTAACCACAAATTATGAGACAGCTCTGAAAAGTATCTGAACCCAACCTTAACATCTGGCAGTAAATCAGATACTGGAACATCTTCACAGCTTAGAAAGTCTATCCGTCTAAGCAGTAGTTTACCAAGACAGTATAATCCAAAAAGACAGCATATGTAACCAGTTCATTTATTACTTTATTATAATTACACAAAATTGTCGTTTTTCTTATCATTGTGTTGTATATACCTGGTGTTTTGAATTGCTGTGCTGTCTTGGTCCTCCAGCAGCTCCTTCCGCATTTTGTTTCTTCTTCGTGTGTTATCTTCAATGCATTGTTATAAATCCCAGTGTCACGACTTCCTCTTCCCTTTTGAAAATCCCGTGTTGGGAAGAGGTCAGTCATCTTTTGTAATCCTTTGTTTTAAGTGTCCTCTTGTTATTATTTTATCTTTATTTATCACTGTTGTGCTATTGTAGTTGTCTTTAAGTCTATATTGAGCACTTACGTTACGTCGATGTTTTGTTTTATTGATGGGAAAATGCGGGTGCTAATTATATTAATTTCCTTTGTAGTTTGGGCTGGACCGGAGAATTGTGGCACATGTTGATTGTGTTATTTTCATGTTGACCAGGTATGTTTTCTTTTGCCCTTTTGAAAATCCCGTGTTGGGAAGAGTTTGGGCTGGACCGGAGAATTGTGGCACATGTTGATTGTGTTATTTTCATGTTGACCAGATTAAAGAGTCTTGGCGATCATCTGTGTCCAGTGATTCCCGAATGCACCATAGACAATTAAAATCTACACAACGCAGAGTTGCACCGGTCACACTTGGTGCCGTTCGACCCGTGCCGTCGCCATTCAGCGGTCTTCTCCTCCTGGTCCCGGGACCGCTGTCGGTGCTCTCCGCTTCCCAGCGCCTCTGCTGCTACTGCTTCTTCACTTTCGGCGCAGGCGCGCTACGTGTTGTGGACACGTGACGTCACATCGTGGCTGTTTAGTGCTGCCCTGAGCACTGTCTGCCAGGATTTAGGCTTACAGTACGTAGTTTGGGGTTATTGACTGGTTTATTAAGTGGAACCCTGTGTGAGGTGAATTGAATTTCATTTTGAGTTTAATTAGGTAAAAAAAAAAAAAAAAGTTTTTTTCTTGTGAGCAACTTTTTGTTTGTTTTCAGCCAAGATGTTTAACCCCAAACCGCCTTGTATTGGGAGGGGCATGGCTTTGAATACTGGGGGGGATGTACATTCTGTTAATAATGAGACAGCATTGAGTTCCCCAATTGCCACATCTACCCCTATTACTAATGTACACTCAGTACCCACAGGTGTCGTGACACATGATGCACTCAGTGGTATCATAACTGATTTGGCAAAACAAATAGGGGACAGTATCACTAACAGTCTGAACACAATGCATAGATATCAGCCCTGCCCTACCCAGCTGCTTCCGGCTGACGGTGTGTCCCCCAGTCACCTGGAGTCTTCCCAGCTCAAAGTAGTTGTGCAGTCAGAAGCCAAAGCCCCGCCGTTCTTCAGAGGTGACCGTGCTGACACATTTTCCATCCAAGAGTGGGAGGATGATGAAGTGTTACCTGTCCAGAGCAAACTGTGAGACGTCCGAGGAACAACATGAACTAATCATGTCCAGATTAACAGGAAAGCTCGAGATGTGGTCAAAGTGTCGCTCCGCTGCTGCCCTGACCTGAAAGGAAGTGAGTTGGTTGCTGCCGTGTTTGACATCCTGAAACGTAACTTCAGTGAACTCACTTGCTCCAATATGCCGATGAGAGACTTTTATAGTACAGTGCCAAGAGCTGGTGAGGACGCCATGGACTACTGGATTCGCCTGAATAAATCTATTGATGCTGTGGATGAGTGCCTCAGGAGACGTGGTAAATCTGTAGAGGACCCCACCGCTGAGGTTGTGATGATGTTCATAAGTCACTGTCCTGACCCTGCTCTCTCTCTGTCATTTCAAATGAAGGCCCCCGAGGAGTGGACAGCGGCTGAGGTCCAGCGCCGCTTGGACAGTCGTGTGGGACAAGTGAAAGGTGTGGCAGCTAATATGCACTTAGTGGCCAGTGCTTTTTCACCGCAGGCTCCTGTTTATTCCCGCTTTCAACCGTCAATTCTTCAGGACTGCACTGGACAGGCACCCTCCTATTCAGAGGCCCTGCCTCACAATGTCATGGATGAGTCTCCACAGCTGCTGCTTGGAACAGGAGGCCACCCGCACACTTCAGCCATTGCCACACCAGAACCTGTCACTCAGCAAATGGTGGCCATGTTTGACAAAGTCCTTTCTCTGTGCACGGCTTCGGTAACTAACAATCGACAGAGGGTTGGTCGTGGTCAAGCCCCTCACCGCCCCCAAAGCCGAGCGTGCCAGGTTTGTGGTTCCAGTGAACACACCACTCACTCACATTGCAGGTTATACAGACTATGTTTAAGCTGTTTTGAACCTGGTCATATGAGAAACGAATGCACACAGAAGGCCAGACCCACCCCTGCCGCTGCTCCATCTAATGTTGATTTAAACTAGCCAGCCTGTGTGATGAGAGGGGCAGCATGGGCAATGTTAAAGATACCCTCACCAATCCTCCGGATCCTCACTCTGTGTATGTTGACTGTTGCAAAAGTTACCTTGGAGACAAGACAGTCATTCTGGTCGGGACTCAAAGACTTGAGGGAGCTAGTGAACTATTTTATACTCCTGTGACAGTGAGTGATCAGACGTCTTTAAGAGGGATGATGGATTCCGGCAGCATGTCATGTACACTTAGTGAATTAGCAGAGGCCAAGTTGAGAGCTGCTGGTGTGGTCTTAACTCCACAACCTGTCCCTGAGCGGGTGGTTCTCGTCGGTTGCGGTGGTCTGGTTACTCAGCCTAAATGTATCTACAATTTGGACATCGAGATCTACGGCTTCAGGTTCGTGGTGCCGACGTTTCTGGTTCCTGGGCAGAGGGATGAGTTTATTGTTGGCACGAATGTGATCCGTCCAGTTGTCCAGAAGATGAAATCTGAAGAGAAGTATTGGGAAATGATATCCTCACATACTTCTGACCCTGACTGTGAGCAGTTTCTTCAGTTGCTGAGCTGCGCCTCTCGGTGGTTGGGTCCGGAAGTTCCTGATAAGGTGGGAACAGTGAGGTTGCAACAAGCTGTGACGCTGCTACCGCAGAAGGAATACATTGTTTGGGGAAGGCTGCCGCCATCTTCTCCTGTGTCGCCTGGTAGTACGGTCATTGTTGAACCCACGTCCGCTCGCTCCACGCCCAAGAACATCATGGTTGGCAGAGTAGTCACCCCAATGTGGGGAGATCGCTGGGTCCCCATGAAGATCCTCAATCCCACTCAGACTGCAATTACCCTAAGACGTAATGCAAAGCTGGCGGATGTGTTCCCCTGTGTGGCCTTGGAAGATTTCCCTGTTGTTCAAGGTTTGTGTGAAGCCCGGGTGGGCCCATCCCCTGTTCCCTCTGACCATAAAAGCAACCCATCTGACCCTCTGCAGTTGCTGAAGGACTGTGGCCTTGGGGATGTGGACGTGGAGGGCTGTGAAGTGTCCGAAGAGTGGAAGAGTAGGCTGGCTGACCTGGTGTTGAGCTTTCAGGATGTGTTCTCAAGGGATGGTCTGGATTGTGGGGAGGCGAAGAAATTTGTCCATAGGATTCACCTTGCTGATGACCGCCCCTTTCGGCTGCCATTTCGCAGAGTGCCACCTGCTCATTATCAAAAGTTGAGAGAAGTTCTGTCTGAAATGGAGATGAGGGGCATAATCAGCAAATCCATCAGTGAATATGCCTCTCCCCTAGTGTTGGTGTGGAAAAAGTCAGGAGACTTAAGAATATGCACTGACTTTCGCTGGCTTAACGCTAGGACTGTCAAGGATGCCCACCCACTGCCTCACCAGTCGGACTGCCTTGCTGCCCTTGGGGGTAACGCATTTTTCAGCACTATGGATCTGACCTCAGGGTTTTACAACATTCCTCTCCATGAGTCTGACAGGCGTTACACGGCATTCACTACACCTCTTGGCCTCTATGAGTACAACCGCCTTCCCCAAGGTCTCTGCAACAGTCCAGCCTCCTTTATGCGGATGATGCTCAGTATATTCGGTGACCTGAACTTCTCAAACCTTCTGTGTTACCTGGATGACCTGTTGGTGTTTGCGCCTTCTGAAGAGGAGTCTTTGAGCCGCCTCAGTGTTGTCTTTTCCCGGTTGAGGTCCAGTAACTTGAAGCTTTCTCAAAAAAAGTGCCACTTCCTCAGGAGATCCGTAAGATTTCTTGGACATGTTGTGAGCGCAAGCGGTGTCTCAGTGGATCAGGAGAAGGTGAGCGCCATCTCGGAGTTTAAGAGGGAGGACCTGATGGAACTTGATGGCTGTACTCCATCACAGCAGAAGGTCAGATCTTTCCTCGGGATGGTCCTGTTCTATCAGCACTTCATCCCTGCATGCTCTCGTATTGCCAAGCCACTTTACGCCTTAACTGCTGGACAGAAGCGGCGCATTAGGGGTGCTCAAGGCCGAGGCAAGCCTGGGACGTACAGGCAGTTGACACCGCAGGACTGGACCTCTGAGTGCGAGAGGGCCTTTGAACAACAAGGGTGCCCTCCTCAATTGTGTGGTCCTGGCTCATCCGGATTTTGATAAGCCTTTTATCCTCTCCACCGACGCCTCCACTGATGGACTCGGAGCCGTCCTTTCTCAGGTGCCAGAGGGTGAAGAGCGGGCCAGACCGGTTGCTTTTGCTAGCAAGTCCCTAAGCCGCAGTCAGGCTAAGTACCCCGCTCACAGACTTGAGTTTCTGGCTCTTAAGTGGGCAGCTTGTGACAAATTCAGTCATTGGCTCAAAGGTCATCAGTTCACCGTTTGGACTGATAATAATCCTCTCACCTACATCTTGACCAAGCCGAAGCTGGATGCCTGTGAACAACGATGGGTTTCCAAACTGGCTCCATACAACTTTGACATCAAGTACGTCCCCGGCAGACTGAACATTGTTGCAGATACTCTGAGTCGGAAGCCTTTTGTTAAACCATTGGCGGCGTCTCCTTTCAGAGCCATATGCTGAACTGTTGAAGCAGACTTTTGAAGTGAAAGAGGAGTCTGTGCAGGACGCTTTTCATCTGACCTGCCAGCCTCAGTCATTGGTCGATCCCCCTTTTTCTACGGCGGTCAACGTCTCAATGTCTGAGGATGAAGTTTCCACTGTCCTGTCAGCGTCCAGTGACTGGGAGGTTGCGTCCAGGCATCGTGCTACTTCTCTTGTCGCCTATCTAAACACTGTTGTTGGGCCTGAACCCTGCCTGTCATCTGTGTTGTCCAAACTTGAGCTCCAGTCCCACCAGGAGAGTGATACAGTGGTTTCCAGGGTTGCTGTCTATGTGAACAGAAAACGCAGGCCTTCCAGACGCGAGCGTTGCCACGAGAGTCAACAGACCCTGAGAATTTTGAAACAGTGGGACAGGCTGATGGTTTTAGAAGGGATTCTGTATCGTGTCACTAGGGACCCTTTGACCAAGCACAAGCGCTTCCAATTTGTTGTACCAGAGTCCCTAAAGTCATCTGTGCTCTCAGGTATTCATGATAATGCCGGTCACCAAGGCCAGCCACGCACTCTGTCATTGGCACGTCAGCGATTCTTTTGGTATGACATGGAGAAAGATGTTCGCAACTATGTAAGACAGTGTCCACGGTGTGTTCTCAGTAAGACTCCTGACCCGTCCGCCAGAGCCCCACTGGAGAATATAAAGACTAGTGCACCACTGGAACTGGTGTGTATTGACTTTTGGTCTGCTGAGGACAGCAACAACAAATCTGTGGATGTCCTTGTGGTGACCGACCATTTCACTAAGTTGGCACATGCGTTCCCCTATTACGACCAATCTGCGAAGAGTGTCGCTAAGAAGCTTTGGGAGGGGTTCTTCTGCATCTATGGCTTTCCTCAGCGCATCCATTCCGACCAGGGTTCAAGCTTCGAGTGAGTTGGTGGCACAGTTGCTGGAAATGGGAGGCGTCATCAAGTCTCATACCACACCATACCATCCTATGGGCAATGGCGTCACGGAGAGGTTCAATAGGACATTGGGGAACATGTTGAGATCTTTGCCCCCAAGAATGAAGCTGAAGTGGCCACAGATGATTCAGTCATTGACGTTTGTGTATAATTGCACAGCTCATGAGACAACAGGATTTGCGCCCTTCTACCTAATGTTTGGGAGGGTTCCACGGTTACCAGTTGATCTCCTCTTTAAGAACGTCCTCCATGATGACTCTGTATGCGATTACAACACCTATGTGAAGTCACTCATGGATGATCTTCGAACCGCCATGATCTTGGCCCACGGAAACAGCAGTGTTGAACAAAAACACCAGTCAGACCAGTACAATAAGCGGGTCAAGGGCTTACCTCTGTCAGTTGGGGACCGGGTACTCTTGGCGAATAAAGGAGTCAAAGGAAAAAGGAAGCTATCGGACAAGTGGGAGGCAGTGGTTTATGATGTTGTTGCTTCTAAGCCAGACCTCCACATCTATAGAATCAGAGACCATGCAGGTAATGAGAAGACTGTGCACCGCAACTTACTTCTTCAAGTCAACTTCTTGCCGTTGGATGGTTCGTTGGATGTGACAGAGGCTCTATCTGTGACTGGTGTTGCCCCGGATGAGTCCGGAATATCAGATATGGACAGAGAAGCTGTATTCTTCCTGCCCAGAGCCCCTCCGAGTTTCAACGAGTCCTGCATTGAGCGCACCTCATCCTGGGTCCAGCAGCAGTCGCCCAATGAGAGCATAGAGCCTGATGTGGTGTCATGTGCTTCCTCCCCTGAGTTTGTTCGTGCTTCCTTGGGCCCTTGTGATGAGTCAGACAAGCCTTTTGTTGACCCTCAAGTCACTGATTTGGGTCACAACCTTACCACACGATTTGGTAGAATTGTTAAGCCAGTCTGTAGATTGATTGAGTCTATGACACAGGTTGAGTCTCTGTTTGGCACTGATAGAGTTAATGCTTCTGTGATATCTATTTGATTTGTGTCCTCCATTATTTGGATTGTTACTTGAGCTAGTAATTCTGCTAGGCCACTTACTTGTTTCCACTGCTCCTATGTACGTTGTATATGGTTGCTATTTTGTGGTGTAAAGGGCACCACTTTTTGTCCCTTGATCTTTGAAAAGATGGTTTTCATTCCGACTGAACCTACGGTTTATGTGGCTGTTTTTCTTTTTGGCAACCAACGCTATGTGCCTTTGGTATTTTGTGTAATTTTAGGGGGGTGAATGTAACCAGTTCATTTATTACTTTATTATAATTACACAAAATTGTCGTTTTTCTTATCATTGTGTTGTATATACCTGGTGTTTTGAATTGCTGTGCTGTCTTGGTCCTCCAGCAGCTCCTTCCGCATTTTGTTTCTTCTTCGTGTGTTATCTTCAATGCATTGTTATAAATCCCAGTGTCACGACTTCCTCTTCCCTTTTGAAAATCCCGTGTTGGGAAGAGGTCAGTCATCTTTTGTAATCCTTTGTTTTAAGTGTCCTCTTGTTATTATTTTATCTTTATTTATCACTGTTGTGCTATTGTAGTTGTCTTTAAGTCTATATTGAGCACTTACGTTACGTCGATGTTTTGTTTTATTGATGGGAAAATGCGGCGGGTGCTAATTATATTAATTTCCTTTGTAGTTTGGGCTGGACCGGAGAATTGTGGCACATGTTGATTGTGTTATTTTCATGTTGACCAGGTATGTTTTCTTTTGCCCTTTTGAAAATCCCGTGTTGGGAAGAGTTTGGGCTGGACCGGAGAATTGTGGCACATGTTGATTGTGTTATTTTCATGTTGACCAGATTAAAGAGTCTTCGAGCGATCATCTGTGTCCAGTGATTCCCGAATGCACCATAGACAATTAAAATCTACACAACGCAGAGTTGCACCGGTCACACATAACTATGATGATTTAAAAAAAATAAAATAAAACATCAAAAAAAGCTGCATTTCTCATAAATGACTGTAATTCAGTGCACCATAAAGATGAGCATCTGTTATTTTCATTATCTTTCTTTCCCTTTCCACTCTCTCTGGCCATTTTCCGGCCTCTGACAAGGTCCGCTGTATAGGATTAAGTGAATATACTGTATGCACTCTGTAATGTCAATATGTACAATGCATGCATCCACTTAACCTCAATATATAACAACCATATGTGCCACAATCTTCTGACCACTCAGCTTCTTTGCTTTAAATTGAAGAGCTACCGTATTGATTCAACAAACCCAGCCACCTTCCCCCACTTTTAAAGAAGCCAAGTCGTGTGTCCAGCGCTACTCTGCTCTAAGGATCATTTCCTTATAGTCTCAGTGGGAGCGACGAGGGAGAGCATCTGGAAAAACAAACAGGAAACCCAGAGAGAGGAGGGCTGGGATGATATACAGCCAGTAGGGAGTAGTGCAGCTCACTGCAGCGCGAGTGGACGGGACAGGGGGGCAATAGGGAGCTCGGAGGGGAATGGTGCTCTTTATACTGCATGCCTAATGAAAATATAATGAAAAAGAGCCAACGATCAAGCAGCAAGCATACTGACATCCACACTCACTCACAGTCAACAACAGGACACATGCAGTGAGAAATGATTTCAAAAGCATCTGTCAAAAAAAAAAAATAAAAAACATACATCTTAAACATTGATTATTTTACTTTTTTATACAATAATATACTCAGTGGAAGGACTTCTGAATAATTATTAAACTATCTTTAAGTTTCTATGGTAACTTTTTCTTTCCATTAAACCATGTAGCCAAGGAAAATCCTGCCTAACAAAGCTTTAAGTTACCAAGACTGATTACATGCTGACTCTGGTTTTAGTCTGTGGAGACAGATGGTAAAACCTCTGAGGCAGACATAAAGAAAAAAAATGCTTTAGTCGCTTAGCCCAGGAACAAAATTATGTGAGATGATGTAATTGTAGTCCAACATAAAATATGGAAAATCATTTAACATTTGTCTATCTACTAGTCTTGGTACACAAATGTCCCATGTTCACACTCTGAGTGGGATCTTTTGCGGTAGCTCGTATATGAATATATGACACTACCAGTGCACAGAGCAGAGGGAAAGTGATCAATGCAAATCATAAACAATACAATAAAGAAATCCATTGTCATTACAAGCTAATAGACATTGTATGGGAAGCCTTTGCAGACTGAGAAATGCATTGCTCTGGTTAGTCAAGCAGCATTTTCAACGTAATAGCAATTAATAGAACAGTGTTTAAAATGCATTTGAATACTGAGTATATAATAATAGATACATTATTGTACTGTAGTTCAAGTGGCACATACTGCAGCTACTGTATGCAAATGAATATCCTAAACAGCCACAGCTCTACGTGCACTGCTCCTGAGAGCATCTGTGAGAGCACACTCCCCACATCTGGATTTGTTCAGACAATTAACATCGTGGCTTAACCAACCTGGAAGCAGTTGAGCCATGTGTTAAAAAGTTTGCTTGTATTTTATTTTTTATTATTGCTGCTAGGAAAAGTGACTAATTTCCATATATCACCCAGCTCCCTCTGTTGAGTTTATAGATATATAACAGAAACTGTAAATGTTGAATTTTGGTTGATGAATTGATATTTTGTAGTTATAGTAAATCACATAAAATATTAAAGAAAAAAATGCAATTGACTAATAGTCAGAAAATAATGTAGTCTGCAGAGTTTCTCTTTTTAGGTGAATTTTCTCAGAAAGAGTTATTTAAGCTTTTAGATTTCTGTCCTTGGAACGCTGTGGACACCTAAATTATTCAACAAACAAGAGAGGAGCAAGTAAAAGAGCTGAGGCCTTAAGTAACTCAATCACAGCTGGCAGTCTGTTCTGACTCAAGCCCCAAGAACTCACACAATGGATACACTTGCCACTCTCTAAGGTCAAAGGCTGTTTGTTGACCACAAACCACATTAAAATTGGTTGTTCGTAGCCACAGCCAGAGGAAGACCACATGGTGGTCAGTGTAAGATTCTAGGTCACTATGTAATCTTGCTACACTCACAAAGACCACCCACAGGTATCAACAGAATGACTGTATGTTCTACATAAACCTACAATAAATGAGGTCATATACTGAAACAAACTAAACTGGATTTAAGCAGCATTACATTTCAAAGCACTATGACATCAATAATAATTTCCTTTTAACATAACAGAAAGTTCAAAGTCTACCACAGTTAGGTGTTTTTTTTTTTTTGCAATTGGCTCAGAACATTTGAGTCAGACTTACAGGCAACTTTACAGATGTTTTCTCTGTTTTTGTTAAACTTTTATTAGGCAATAATAAAAGTATTTTAATTCAAGCCATAAGACAAAAATGGAAGAAGACAAAAAAAGAACATAAAAATGATCTCCAATAACAAAATCTGTGGTTAACACAAACCTCTGTCTTAGGTTGTTCAAATGTATTGCGACATGTATGGCAAGACGGCACACCGGGTCTCAGTCAGACACAGAGCGAGCGCTGGTCTCAGAAGCAGACGATCAATTAGTCTAGCTCGACAATAGCCGGAAATCTCATATTGGGGTCATGCATTCCTTATCAGCAAGTGGATTTTCATATGCCAGATAATGCTCTAATGATTAATGGAGTTGAATGAATAATGGCGGAGAAGAAGAAGAGTGTTATTTATACCCCATGGCAGCTGCTAACACACACAGTTAATGTAAAAAGTGAGGATCACACTTAAGGGCACTTTCTCCCACACATGTTGAGAGATAAAAAGGCCCCGTTTGCTACAATTAATCTAGTTTGTCACACATTTAATAAGAGTCACGCAAGTTCTTTTCTTTTCAAAGGGGTTCTAACAGGCCTGTGGTCAAAGTAATGTGGATAAACCATTCAAATTTAACACATGGGTATCGTGCTAGTTTTTTTTTTTTAAATATATATATTTTTTTTATTTTGCAAGAGTTACGTCCCGGGTTTAGTTAGTACATTTGGTGAGAATTAGTTTAGTGATGCAGCAGTGTCACTGTGTATATTAAATTAAATGCATATTAGGAGTATTGCCTTGGCCTTTAAAAAGAAGCAGAGAAAGTGAGTGGTATGTAGCAAGAGTCAATTTAAACTTGTTTATAAAGAAGGCAGTTCTGCATTGCATTGTGGGAAATAGGTGGCCATTACGTCTGCTCTCTAAGCAGGTGTTGTGTGGGTAAACTAGCACTGGTGGACATGCCACTCTAATTTCATTGACAGCTTTATGACCTTTTATGTGTCCCAGCTGCCATGTTTATGACGGGCTGACTGAGTGTTCATGTTCAACAACATTAAACATGCATAAGCTAGACTCCGTGGCCCACCGTGTGGAAGACAAGAGCCCCAAGCATCTGACACATCTTCAGAACCAACCGAGAGATTCAATGGAAGCCATAAAAATCAAGCTGAAAATGGAAATACAGAATGACACATGGATGGATGAGAGTTGGTGCAATTCAAATCATGGATGCACAAAGCTACAAATCTAAGTCATCATGGATTGTAATTTTATGGGGCTGTTTGGCTTGCAAGTGCTACTGTATATCAGTAGTGACATTATTAATATCCTCTATCACCTCACAAGACAATGTTAGAGCAAGCAAGGTGGTCAGACCTCCGACATTGGGATCGTCCATGCTGCTGACCCATGCTGGGTAATTAATAACAGCTTTGGGAAAGTTCTTGCTGAAAAATAGGATTTGTTGTTGTTTCTGGAGTACAGAAGAATAGCTCTCAGAAAGAGGAGCTGACAAGGAATGTGGGGTGGGGAGGACACAGCAAATGATTTATAGAGCATTGTTGTTTAGAGAGGATTTGGCAAGAGTTGCTGTTCTTATCAAGCATGTAGGCCTCGTCTTCAACAAGGTTTTCAGACCTTCGAAGTCCTAAATCTTTTAACTATCACCTTTACCTTCTAGATAAGGATAGCACAGTTTACAGTGCTGAACAGTGCTACTATATGTACTATGCATTCAAATTACTGGCTACTGGGTAAAAGCAGTGCTACTTTTTTTTTGTTCTTAATGTTAGCTTTTGGTGAACAAAACTATTCCAGATATATTAATGATCAAGAACAGGTAGAAAACCGCTACAAAGAGACTAAAGAGTTAAGCATAAGTGAGGAATCGTTAGAGACAAAAGAGAAGTGGATGTTAAATCTCCCCCGTGATTCGAGGAATGAAGCCAGTGAAGGAGGCATCAGTATCTCAGGCTATAACATTACATGTCATTATCGGCCTAAAGATATGATTAGAGTCACATCATGCCATGCTCTGCGCTGCCTTTTCACAAGAAAAATATCCCCTTTTGTTGCCCTTGTTTTTTTTCCCTTTCTTTTTAAATTGTCATTACTGTGGTCCTCTGGAGGGGTGCCAGAGAATAAACCGTTTAGAGGCAGAGCTATGCCTGAGGAGGCACGCTGTGGCCTGGGCCCCGTCTAGGGACAGTTGCCAGCACAACGCTTCATTTAACTCTGCAGCCACGCAAGCCTTGTGTACTTTACCTAAACTGTTTGGGACAAGGCTCGTGGATGTGCTTTGGGACAAGTAGCATTGAAACACGTAACTGCATTTGAGTAAATGTATTGATTCATACTCAGTCACATGTTTCATAATACAGCATGTCAAAATGTGCACTGGAAATTATATGCAACTGATGACTTTTATCTGCTTGTGGCTGGAAGGTTTCAGCTATTGGACTATTAAAGTCAAACACATAAAGCATGAGCAAGACACGAAGTTCCTAGCGTTTTATATGCACTGTTTGAAGCACTGGGATACCCTGAGCAAAAGAACTGAAAAATTAACAACAGCAGAATACTGCATTTTGTGTAATGTGGATGTGATTGAATTTCTAGACATAAAATACTGAAAAGAGGCATTCTAATCAATCTTCCAATGTGTTAAACATTTATCCTAAATCATGTTCTGTTCATATGAGAAAAAAATAAAATTGAAAATATATGGAAGTTTGTGTTCCACAAATCACCCAGGGATGCAGAAAATCAATACTTACATATAGAATATTTTTTATATTTTCTGTGAATTTTAATGTGCTCCCTTGACATATTATATGTTGCCATTTTCATGTCAGCTTTTTATTTGATTATGAGGCAATTGAAGAGCTGAAAACAAAAAAGGGCAACATAGCTATGTGATGAAGAAAATTAATCCAAATATAGTGGGACATGTTGCATTTTAATAAGTACACAGTCATAAACTGTAGCAGTCTCAAGAAATTTTATGATTAAATTTTATCTGCTTAATCGGCCTTGCCACGATATTCATAACTCAGCTGTATTGGGACAGCTGGGGAGCTGTTCAACTCTGTTTAGAGAAAAGCATATGAGCCTAAACAGCATTTAGTCGTGGTGAGTCGTCGTGCTGTGTGTTTTTAAAAATATGTATTGTGGTTACCATGCATCATAGTTAACAAAGTCAAATATCACAAAGTAAATAAGAATGGAGAGAGTTGTACTGCAAAAAATGAAAGCGGGCTCTTCCATAGGAGGCTGCCTTCAGAGCAAAAAAAAGAAAGAGGTGGAGTAGGAGGTGGAGAGATGCTTTAAGCTGATTTATATCAAACGGTAATAAAGTGGGCACCTCACCCCCCTTCTCCCTGTTTAATATGCAAAAATGCAGAGCATCCCACTCCTGACAGCTCCCCATTAATAAAAGCATGGCTGGGAGCGCAGGTAGCCATAGCTCATCTATATGAAAATACATGATGATGGTTTTACACAGAGTCATCTTTTAGAATAGAGCCATGTGCCAGAGAGTGGCTGGTCCCGACATTGTACACACATGCTCATAACTCCAACACATCTGGAGATGTATCCAACCTGCAGTGGAGGTGAATAGATTTAAGTAACATTCCGACTCAAGAATAAAAAGGGGGGAACATGTCTCAGAAGGCAGTACTTCAGCTTCATACTCAACATACTGTCTGCCAAGATGGCGCCACACCATATGGTACACTGCCATTTAACCTTACTAATTAATGGAACTATTCTCTTTATGCACCAGTGATGGATGTCCTTGTTAGACACATTTCACTTTCAATAGACAAAAGTTTATCCTATAAATTACAAAGTGCTCCTTTTTCTGTTCTCAAAATGTATATTAACATTTGGTCAATGTCCTTTCTTACCTCATAATGTTGGAGAAGCTTTTGGCTGGATGACTTTTCAATTCAGTTTTATTTATATACTAAATGTGTAAGTTGCCTCAAATGGTGTTACCATCCATCCATCCATCCATCTTCTTTATGGGGCCAGGTCACAGGGGCAGCAGTCTAAGCAGAGACACCCAGACTTAACTTTCCCCAGACACTTCCTCCAGCTCTTTTGGGGGGATACTGAGGCGTTCCTGAGAGACATAGTCCCTCCTGAGTGTCCTAGGCCTTCCCCGGGGTCTCCTCCCGGTGGGACATGCCCGCAACACCTCCCTAGGGAGGCATCCAGGAGGGATCCGAAACAGATGCCTGAGCCCCCTTAGCTGGCTCCTCCCAATGTTGAGCTTATCCCGAGTAACCGAGCTCCTCACCCTATCCTATGGGAGCGCCCCGTCTGTATCCGAGATCTTGTTCTTTCGGTCATGACCCAAAGCTCATGACCATAGGTCAACCAGAAAAACCAGGTCATGCCAGGACACTTAGTTCACATATAGTCCATCTTATATACAAATAAAAAAAATGTAAATTTAAAAGCAGCAGGACAGGAACAATTCTACACCACAGTTTGCAACATAGGCATATTATTATTAAAGTTCTGTCTATTACAATGAGTTTGTAAAATGCAATCACTCTAGGTCAGAGAATATTTACACCAGACAGTTTTCTCTTCTTAAACATAGCTTTCTCCCTCTGACCAGTTATCTAGGTGTTCCTACAGTGTGCACATATGGTAGCATTACACCTAATGGGAACGCAATGCCTTTATGAAAGTTGTACAAAAGTTGTCCTTTAACCACTGGTCACTTTAATTTGAATGTCAACTTCTTTTAGATAAATGAGGATAAAAATGTATAGATGGTTCAGCCTGAGTATCTTTTCAGTAACAAGCCGGAAATCAGACAAAGATTCATCTCTACACAGCTGGTATTCTTATAAATTGTATCTATATTACCTTCGGACTGCTCTCCCAACAGACCCCCCTCTAAGGAGAAAGAAAAAAAAGGCAACATAGAGAGACTATGGAGTGGTATGTCCATCCCCTGGAGGCCCTGGTAATACCCACTCTTAGTCCATGTATTTTACATGAACAATCCTCAGAGGGCACAAACGAAAGGATTCTTAGACTATTTAAATACAGGATTTGGGACATCAAAGCTGGGCTGATATTGGAATAACAGAAATAATTAGGGATATGGAAGTAGCAGAAATAGCCACATTTCCATAAGATGATAATTAGTCCCAGGGCTAGCTGGGTTGAGAGAGAACCTGATTGTTGGGGCTTTGTATCAGAAGTACTATGCAGCTGGCGTCACAGGTAAATTACTTGACACCACTTTATTATAAAAGCTGGAAATTCTGATTGAATTGCATTACTCATTGTATACAGACACAATAATGGTTTTAAATATAAATTAAAAGCGCAAAACCCGGATAAGCGGAAGAAGATGGATGAATGGATGGAATAATGCTCAATGTGAAGCTGTGCACAGACCTGAGTGAAGTAGGTTAGCTCACTTTCAATGTAAGTAGTTTTCATTGAGGCAAGTGGAAAATATGATTATTTTTTTACAATACTTGTAACAATACTTCATAACACAGAAGATGACAGTTTGTTCTTTGATGAGGTGCTCAGAGACATCAAAGGGTTTTAAACATGTAGACGAAACAATTTTGTGACCGGTAAATCACTTGATAGATGTAAAAAAGGAAACCACAATTAGCCTAAATCTGAATTGAGGAGGCCAGCCACAGTATTGCTTCAGCACCTCTTTCTGTGTGCAGTCATTTGCTTTGTCTTGTTCCAATTCTACTTCTGGGTAAACAACAAGAAAGTAAAATCATTTCATTTTCTCCCACTGAGAGGGATGTTAAAAAGGGCCAGAGTGTCTGTCTCCTTATTTAATAACCCTGCCAGGCTTGCCAACACAAAAAAATCCTGGCAATGAGCGGGATGGGGGGTGGTGGTCACAAAATCATTTAAAATCAAGCATGGCTCAGTCATAGAAATCTACAAATAAACAAAAAGCTTATCTGTACATCCGACAGCACTGGCAAACATGTGTCTTCTGATATTTAGTTGTTTAGAGATTAAAAGACAATGCTGTGCTTCAATACAGTAATGACACAGTTGTTAAATGGGACACAATCTGGCCCAGAATAAATGGGAAGTAGAAGTTTAAGAGGAGTTTACAACAACAGGGAGGCCTGCAGGATTTTGTCATAGGGTACGTACCTGGAAGGGTATGTCCCACAAAATTGGTAGAACTCAAGCTTGAGTCCAGGTCTGTTTATCTCTTCACTCTCTACCCCTTAGAGCTTCTGTCTCAATTGTGCGTGATGCGGCCACATGGACCATGCTCTTCTCCGGAGAGAGGAGCACGTTTAACACATAAACACTAACAATGGACCGAGGCATCTGCTGGACACAGATGCGCCATAAAATACAACTGATTCCACAAGCACAACAAAACTTTCCTTTGTGATGGGCAGAGAGTTGAGGCTCATACTACCAATCAGGTCTAAACTTTAAAGGGTCATTACGTGGGTTTAGGAAATTTCTAAAAACGAGCGACACTTTAACAACTTTCAAGTTGTTAGTGGCAGTTGCAGCCTGCTTACTTGTTCTTGTCGCGCAAGCTCGTACACACACGTCAACAACCGGCAGAGACTGAAGCACACGCAGATGCACAATGTTTACAGAGGTAAGAAAAAGTACAAATCTGCAAGTTTGTAAAAGTAAAATGTTTATATTTACTTATCACAATGACCGCCATAAAGTGAAAAAGTTGAAGGAGCGCAAATGACATTGATTTTATATAGTGCTTTTCCACCTAGGAACACCACAGAAGGCTAGGTGGGTCAAGTGTCTTGCCCAAGGACACCACAACAGTATAAACTGTGGGGAGAGCAGGAACTGAACCACCAACCTTTCAGTTATAGATCAACTGCTCTACCACTGAGCCACTGTGGCATTTTTCTCACCACGAACACACACATGGGCATAATCAGAACAGAACAGGCAACCTCCTACATTTTTACAACAGAAATACTGTTAATTTATGTAAACATAGTCTTCTCCATGTTCCTTTTGGATATAAAGATCTAATCATCACAAATACATTGCTTTGTTCCTCTTCACTATATGTCCTTACACAATTGAATGTAAATGTTCTGAGGACAGTCCCAGCAGCAGCCAGGGAGACAGTGTCCCCTGGTGTTTATACTGTCTAATCTATATGAGGTCTATTTGAGAAACCTCTCATTTTCTTCTTCATAAAAATCTAAATAACATATAAAGAAGGACACAGAGGGTGCCAGTCAACTAACCATAATCTCAGTATCAATGCCCCACATTAACACCCCAGAGGGTTGACTGGTGTATTTGGCTTCAATAATAATATGCGATAACTGGCCATTATCCTGGGTGTACCTCGCCTCAGACCCAAACTTGCTGGGTTAAGCTCCAGTCACCCGCAACCTCTATCGGGACGATAACAAATTAATGAATGAATGAATTAATCTTTTTTTTTTTTTTTTTCAGAGATTAGGTGAAAAAAAAAAGAATGTTTGCTACCTTTTTTAACATTTAAAACAAAACACAATATGATAAAACATAACAAGGCAATAAAACAAACACAATGATTACCAAATCAGAAGAAAAAACTTTTTAACTAATTAATTATCATTATTTAAATAATCTTTAAATCAAATTATTTATTATTATTTATAATCTGTAAATCCCACACTGTGTACAATTCTGATGGCTTTTTTCTGGAGTCTGTGTATTGTATCTAAATGGCTCTTGAAGGTATTACCCCAGACTTTAGTACAGTAGGATGAGTAAACAATATAAGATGGAGAGAGCTTTCTGATTTAATACATGTCTACACCTAGCCATTATTGAAATTCATTTAGACACTTTGGAGGAAATATTAGCTATTTTTGGTCTCCAACTAACATTGTGACTAAGGATCACACCCAGAAATTTATATTCATTAACTCTTTCTATTTTAACTTTATAAATTTAAATCTCTATTTGGTCATTTTTTTCTACATTTTCCAAATATCATAATTTTTTTTATTACTGTTTTTATGTTAAACCATTCCTTAATTGTGTCTAGTTCTGTTGTATTCATTGTTACCATTAGTTGTAGGTCATTACCTTATTACAATATAGTGGTATTGTCCGAAAATAGGATACATTTTTATACATACAAGACATAAATCATTTATATAGATCAGAAATAGTTTGGGCCTAGTACTGATTCCTGGGGGACCCCACATGTAATGCTGCTGTCTTTCAGTTAAATATGATTGTACCCAATTATGTGCGATTCCCCAATTTTTTCTATTCTCTTATGAAGTATTGCATGATATATTGTATCAAATGCTTTATGAAGTTCTAGGAATATACCTATTGAGTCAAATTTTTTAACAAATTTCAAATTTTAAATTTTTAAACAGTATTATTTGTTATTTCCTCAGTTAAAAAGAAAATTAATGAATAAGCGCATGCAGTTCCAAAAACCTGACAGTGAGTTCTCTACATTACACTTACAACCGTTTAAAAAAAATCTGAAAACATTAGAGAACACTCTTTTCCCACATATGGCCCCTTCCTTTTCCTGACTGCACCTGCTGTCTGTCAGAAGTTTAAGCCACAGATCCCCTGTGGCTCTCTGGACATTTGGCTCTTTGTGGACGGAGGAGCGGGCCCATCCCTGGACACACCAAACTGCTGACTGAACAAAATCTTTGTTTCACTATTGGGTGCATGTGACATCACGTCATCCCACTGGGGCAGGGTGGGATCTAGCAGGCTCAAATTCTTTGTATGTCCAGATAGCCAAAGCACCCTTTCACACTCGTCCTAGATCAACCTGCCTTGTCACTTCTTTTGTACCCAGGTCTGAAAGTGCTCTGCGGGGCATTGTGTCCCTATGAGGTAGGATGGGAAAAAAACGTGTTTGACTTTTATTGGGTAAGGTAAAAGAGCAGGTGCTTTTAAATTCAATTTAAAATAAAGGCAGTAGCTAGTTTTTTTTTTGTATTTTTCCAGTAACAGTAGGCAAGATAAGACATTCATTTTTGTACAGCCTAATATGTCAACAACATCCCGCGTCTTTAGACCCTCCATCAGGGTAAGGAAAAACTCCCAAAAACCCCGGCCAGGAAAAATTGAAACCTCAGGGAGAACCACAGAAGGAGGGATCCACTCCCAGGACGGACAGGACGTGTGGTGGATATGTCCAGGATAGTTTAAACCAACATAGAAATACTCAAATATATTACCAAAAAACAACAATTAGTCCAGTGTCCACTGTGTGTGTGTGTGTGTGTAAGAGTAGGTGAGGCCGCAGCCAACATCAAGATAGATGACAGATCAGGGTCATCATACACATGATCATTTGCAAAGTCAGTTTCCCATTTCCTTATTCGTCACGTTTTTACAAATTTTTATGCAAAATATTTTAATTCCAGGAAATTACAAAAACAATAGGTCTCTTTGTAGCTATGCCACAGATGTTTTAATTGAAAGAGTGTGGAAAGGTAAAGTTGATTCTCACCATTGCAAATTTTGGAATCTGCAAATTTTACAAAAACTCGTGATTTAGACGTGATTTACAGTTTTGCTTTTTGGTCTAAAAAATTGTAATATTTTGGTTGTCTTGGAGCCTCACATTTAAAAGCATAATCTTTGCAGACATATTTAATGCCATTTTTGCACTTAGTCCTCATATATGGTTGTAGTATCATTTTACTTTCTCTCCAAAACTATAATGAAACGTTATTATCCCATAGGATCTTTGTGAAGTAGTGTCTGTGTTTCAAAATACACGTGTGCTTTTAGTGTTGGGCAGGACGGGACACAAATAAGTAGGAGCAAAACATTTGGCACAGGTTCTCTCCTGATGCAACCCGTAGCTCTCCAGGCGCAACAGTGCGTACGTAGATCTTTAGAGACAATATAAACGGCCACATCCCTCGCGTTCAGACAGATTTCACGACTCTTTGCTGACAGCAATCTTTTTCACTTGGATGGCCTATTGGTGTCCTATTTTTCTGTTATTTCCATAATCCAGTGGGTGCCATTGCCTAGGGTTAATAGATGAGCCTGAGTGTGTGAGATGGCAGGGCTTTGTAGCCCCTAACGAACAGTGTGCGGTCTGATGAATGACATTTGGGAAACAACCACGTCACTTCTTCCATTAGCAAATCCTGTCCCAACTCTGCTGTATTGAACCATGGCTTTCAGCTATTAGCCTGATGCATGACACAGTCAATTCCAGTTACGCTTTAATAAGTGAATATTTATCTTTGCCTATTTCCGACAAGAAAGGAAGAACAATGAAAAAATAATAAGGCATAAAAAATTTGTCATTTCTCTCCACAATCCTGACAGGTTTAAGAAAATTGTGTACTGCCAGTACTGATTTATATGGGACTTACCTGTATAAATTTTTTTTCACCAAATCACAATGGACTTTTTTTAGGATTTATATTCCGTTTTTTTACACTTAAAAGAAAGGTAGTGATCACAGAGGAAATGAAGGAGAGAGAAAGAGAGATGGTGACATGAAGCAACAGCCCTAAGGTGGGACTTAAATTTTCCCCCAAATTCACACCGAAAGCGTCTTGCGAGCATCGCGTGTTACTTGTGCCTGCTTTAAAAGCGTCACTTCACACCAGGAGCATCAGCGTCACTGCTACTGCTCTGCGTCTGTGGATCTGCCTCTCTTTTGCCTACATTGCCTTTACTTTGTGATATTCTTGCTTCTTCAAATGGCTAAGCGGAATAATCTACTCCCATTATGTTTGTTGGATTATATTGTATTTTTTATCTACCGAAACCGCTATGTTTTAGTGAAACCTGAAAATTTATTTTGATAGCGTAGCGGAAGTTTATTTTGAAAGTTTGTGCTTTTTCCCGGTGCAGCTCACTGGATATGGACAACTTCCGCCCATTGGTCCCCTATTCACCGATATTGTTCTTACGAAAATGGCCGTTACATCCGGGATTTTCGGCTTTTACTGCATAGTAAAACAATAGTTTTCAGATAGCATAAACGGACATATTATTTCAGTTTTTGTATAACCAGAATGTTAACAGTTTGATCCCCTCTCTTAATAGTTCATAATTCACCCACCATGTCTCCAGTGTCTGTAGCACTGGTAAACTCCAGCCACAGTCTATCTGTGTCTGTCCCAAGCATGGGTAAATGGAGAAGGTTGATGCTGGAAGGGCATCCGGCATAAAAAAAAAAACTTGCCATATCATCCGTGAGGATTAGTCTGCTGTGGTGACCCCAGCAGAGAAAACCTGAATAATATAGTGCTAAACTAAACAACTTGCAAATTATGAGAAATGTGTTTAAAATGACTGAATTTGGAAGTAGACTGCATATGCTCTCTTTGCATGTGTGTGCGCATGTTAAAGAGACGCGAATGGGATCAAGACGAGCGTCGAGTCCCTCCTGACAGACCATCAATCATCAGGCTTAAGCCTCTCAGCCTCTATCTGGCTTCCCTGCATGTTTCAATGCAAGCATTACACCCAGACACATTAACAGTTCTGTGGGAAATATTCCTTTCAAAGACAGGTTAAAGGTATAAATGACTGCTTCAATTGATAAAGGAAAATGTCCATCAATAAAAACTCCTGATAACATTATTTAAATCAACACAATCAAACAGCATAATCAGAGAGTATTTCTGACAAGCAAACATCCCCAAAAGACATTAGAACAGGATGTTGTGGCTCTCTCCTTAAATTGCTTTGAAATGGAGAGCCAATCAGTTTCTTCTTTATTGAGCCACAGGGGACTAGTTTGGAGTTAATTGCAGCGAATCCAATTTTTTAATTAAAATGAACATCATGACGATCTGACTGGATTGGGATTTGTTATTGCTCTTTCTCCTCATTCTCCTCCTCTCGTTTTCTCTCCCCTGCAGGACAGATTGAAAGAGTCCTGTTGTTTTATTTTAATTGGGGCAGTCATGTAATTGGCCTACTCCATGCTGCTCTGTTCAATTTAGAGCCTGGCATGTGTGAACTAGTGTGTGTTTAGGAGTATAGAAGGTGTAGATGACTTCATTGTGAAGTTTACAGGAGAAGTATGTGATCAGTATTTTGATTTATACCCATAAGTGTTTAACCAGTAATCGGTGCCTCAGATTATCTGCAACAAACTGAGAGTGGCAAGAACTCAGCAAACAAACTGTTGGATCTTCTCTGTAAAGGTTTCAAACAATGGCAGATCAGACAAAAGAAACCAGCAGGTATAAGCTGTGTTTGATTGTTGGCTGAGTAGTTCCCTGACTACACAGACGCAGGTATCTCTGTAAATGGAGCTTTTTCTGCACATTCAACCTCTTGTACACACACAAACGCTGATTTAGGTAGTGGAAATTGAGATATTTTGTAAAACATATGCTGTGTTGTTGTGTCTGTTTCTATTACATGATCTTGTACTTGTCATGTATTGTTGTCATCCATTGTTGCTCAGAAAATGCACTATTATAAGAAATAGTATGGTGTTTGAATTTGATTGCCGGCATTTGGGATGCAGCCCTTAGTCGATGTCCCCTGTTGTGAGTGCTCTTTTCAAAAAAAGGTCAATATGACATGAAGAATCTGAAGTGATGCAAAATGACATCAAACAAACAATAAAAAGGAATCTAAAATCTAAAGTGAAAAATAAGACAGGAGTAAATATTAAGCAAAAGAACAAAGACATGTTAATGAAGTTTTTGTTTTCCACAGTACAGCATATAAGCATGCTAACTGCCTGTGAACATTCCTCACCGAGACATGATTTTTATGCAAATGCTTGTTGTGTGGGCATTAAAAAAACGTATGAACAATATTCAAGAAAAAAAAGGTGTGCAAATGAAATCTAAAATACACTTGGAAAATCAATTCTACAAGTGTTTTCTTGTACCTTGCAGAGGTGGCAGGACAATAAATATTCATGTTCTGTTCCCCTCCAGATGCTTTTAAAATATCACAGGTCAGGCAAAAGGAGAATGTAGGAAGCCTAAAGAACAGATTGAGAGACTAATAATCACAGAGCTGCTTCTTTCTCTCTCACTTTTATAATATAGCACGTGGGCCAGACAAATAGTGGCAATGTGACATTTATCGGCGCACCCTCTTTGTAAAGCCCATGATTTCATTCAGAGCAGGCAGAAACAGCAGAGCTTTGAGCACAGCCTCACACTCATCTAATAATATCTTGGTAAGTAGAATATGCTTTGATTTTAAAGGTCACTAACTGGGTCTAATGGAACCCCATAAGAAGTGTACCCTGGGACCTGTGTTTAACACTTTATATCCATCCATTTAAATCTGTAAGAACTGTACATGCCATATGACTTTATGTTAAGTCAATTAATGTTCATGGGAACACACTGTGAGACAAAGGGAGATGTGTTTCTTCTGCAGTTTGCACCTTTACAATGACAGCAAAAAAAAAAAAAAAAAAAAAAAAAAAGAAACATTAATTCTTTTAAGGAGATTAAGTAAGATTGAGTAGCAGATTGAGTTTAAAAAATATAATTAAAAAGTGCAGTTTTTAGAAAGCCTATGACACACTTTGCTTGTGCATTTACTGACTGTTCAAGTTGTCCAAAGTTTGTATGTATGTGAACTAAACATACAAACAGTTCACTCATGTTCTGGTCTGAACTATGAAGGCAGCGACTCTGAATACACTTTTATTTATTTTACCTTGAAATGCAAGATGTGCTTGCACCAAACACTAAGTAGATATTTGAAGTACTCATTGCTCCACTTGTTTTGATTTTTTCCAACAGACATTGCTCTTTCTGCTCTTGGGAAGCTATCAAGTTGCGTGATGACTATCCAACCGGAACGCAGAATTCAACCAAACCAAGACCTACCTTTTAAGGTGTGACAGTGCACATGTTCACCAACAAATTTTTTTTTTTATTCTACTAAACTTCATCAAAGGAAGTGAGATTGTTTTAACGGCACCAAACATGCCAAGCCTATACAGCAGCAGATCAAATACAGAAGGATAAACCAGTGTGAAAAAAAAACTTTTACCGTTTAAACATAAGTGAAGTAAAGCTGTGTGCCATGAACACAACGATTCCAGATGCCCATACACTAGATGCTTCTTTGCTCAAGCTCCTGGGCTATTTTGAGTCTCCCCTTGAAAATACACTAACAAACAGTGAGGGGAGCCCCCTTGGGAGACCATTGTAAACAAGTGGGTATGATGCACCGAATGCAATCCCACTTTTTTGTTTGAGAGAAAATATGCTCCTTTCATCTGAGACAAACAAGTAGATAAACCAGCGCCTACACCCGTGCAGGCCACGTTAATTACCACATTCATTTACAATGTTTAATCTGTGTGCAGACAGAAATACAACAAACAAACAAAAGGCAGAGCAGGATTTTTCTGTTGTTTGGTTTGTTTGTATGGTGCAACATTTAGTCGTGAATTCCTTTTTCTGGAAAATTGGACTGCACAACAATGTCCTGGTTTTGCCTTCTTCAATAAGTTCAACTGATGATATTTCTGGCTAATGATCTGGGTTACATACAATACAAGAATGTATTAAAATATCTAGGTTATGAACATATCTATAAAATTAACAGAGAATCTAAAAAAAGTGTTTTTTTGTTTGTTTTATCTCTGATATTTTAGGTCAAGTCAAACCAATGCCCAAAAGCTGATCAAACATTTAAGCTTCTGTTCCGGGTCAGCGGTTCTTAAGAGACCAGTGTAACTTTTATTCTTCTGGATAAAAGAAAAACATGTTTAATGCTAGTCTGCAGAGTTATGGGTCAATATTCTGCATTAGGACCAAAAACGTTGCAGACAATCCAATCCCGGAACTTTTATTTATTTTTATTTATTTTTACTCCCTATACAATCAGGCCTTGCTGTTACCTACACGTCTACATGCCTGGTCACCTGAGCTCTCTCCATTTATTATCAAAGCACACAGCACATTTGAACCTGGGGGAAATACGATGCCTGACAGCTCTAGTGTCCAGCCAGAAAAACTAGCTGAAGTTTCACAATTATTGGTGACCATGCGAAAAGGAAATAAATATATAAATCCCAATCTCTCCTATGTACCCAAATGCAACCCTATACCTGCGAGACAGTATAGATTGCTCTGCGGTTGCGGTCAACAAGGTAACTCAAGGTATGGCAGTGTCTGACCATTGCAACAAAAATATTCAACTATATACAGTAATTTAAGGTCAATTTATTCTTTATTTAGTTTTTTTTAGAGCAATTCAGTTTTTTTTTTCAACAAATGATAAAAGTGCAGCGTTTTTAGTAACAAAATCTTCACTATCAACTATTTTTACAGCAGCATGACAAGTCCATGGACACCGAGGCTGCTTGTCTCTCATCTTAACCTTTGATCAAACTGTTGTTAAGGCACATGAAAAGATGCAGAAAGAGCAGGCGTTCACATCTGAAGGGAAGTCCCTCTTTATCTGTCACACAGACACAGGAAGGAGGAAAAGAACAGACATAAATGACACAACATCTCAAAGCATAAATTTGCCACTTCCTCACTTAAAGCAACAATATGCAGAGGGTAATAGGTCAGATGTGACCCAGGAGGCCCCTCTTTTGTTAGAGAAGGTTGTTGATAAAAATGTATTTCAAAGTGGCTATATCAGGAGCCTGTCACTTTATTGCAGGGCATGTAGGTGATAGGCTAAATGTCCAGATAGTTCCAGCTGCCACTGCACTGATAAAAGGCATGCAGCCCTCCTTAATTATCAAGTAAACAATGAAGAACAAACAGTGTGATAATAAAATAACAGTATTATATAACATAAGTCATGTTCTATTTTTAAATATGTTCAAACTGTCCACCCACTACATAGAGTGCCATTGTTGTATATTTATGTACCGAATGTGTAATGTATTATCTATAGGTACTAACTTAGGCATTAAACTCATGAAAAGGCATTGTCTTAATTCTTAAATAAATATTTTTAATATAGAAACTATTGAAGCAATTTCATGTGTAATCTTTTTTAAATATATTTTAAACATTGCTTAAATTTAGCTTCATTTGACTGACTTATTTAATGTTTGAAAATAAATTCCTTATCTTGATACTTTACAAAATGAGAAGAATATATTAATTGTGATTCCATTGCAGGTTCTTAAATCCACCACCTTTACCACAGCCCCTCATTGTGTAGGAAGCATGCATTTTAAAGCTTTAAAAGATTTCCTTCTCTAACCTCTCTATTAGCCTAGAAGCAGCAGCACGCGCTCACACTGAGTCCTATTACCATAACTGACCCCCTCCTGCGTTGGTTTAGGCAGGAACAGGGGAATCTCTGACACATCTGACAACTCCGCTCAGAATTTAACACGCATTAGAGACGACCTCCGGCCTGTCTTCCTCAATATAGAGCACACTTCCTGATGCTGAAGAAAAACATGTTTCTTTTGTAGTGATGAAGAAAAGAGGAAACAGTCTCCGCTCCAACATGTGCAGCTCCCCCCTTCACGTTCACCCCCACTTGAATAGCAATTAAATTAAATGCATTTTTGCACTGCTTGGTTCTCGCAGAGGCTTCTGTGTAACAGTGGATGGAGAGGAGTGACACATCTAATCTTGTGAAAGACTTATGAAATGAGAGGATCTTTATCATTAGTTACCGTTTCTCTGTACCTCGAGCATTATGGGGACGGAGACTTCAAACAGGACAGTGCAGCAGAGGACACCTGGGGGGAGGGGGTTGGGGGGGGCAGACCACACTGAGGAACAGGATGGAACCTTGCTGAACCAGCACTACACTCTTGCACAATGATCACTGATCACAATCAGCCATTTGCACAGGGTCTGCACTATTACCTCCCAAATAAAGGTCATTTTAACATCATTCCGACATGTGCACAGGAAGGGAGAAGGATTGCAGCAATTGTGGAAATAAACTAAAAAAACAGAAGCAAAAGAAACTGTAAAATATATCGCTTTGTTCAATAATTAGGCCAATTGTTGATCCAGAAACAGATCGCTAAGCATGGTTGTTATGTGTTTACAACCACTTTTAACTCTTTGTGTTGCTTTTGAAGATTTAGTCTGTATGAGCTATACTTTAAGTAAAGCAGAGGGCTTATTGATTAGTACAGACTCACTAATAGACAGAGAAAAAAGTTGAAATTTAAATGCTTCAGTTTTTTTGGCACTTGCCTTACACTTAATGTACAAATGTGTCCCCTGAGTCTATTTCTCTTATCCCACAAGAAAGTTCACTGCATGTTAAACTTTTGAATTCTGGATACTCTCTATTGATGACTGAGATGATATTGAGGCTCTTCATGAAAGATACTTTTTAGAAAACCTTGAAATAACTTTAAAAGTTTTAGCCAGAAAGTAATTAAAGCTATTATGAACTTTATTCAATGTTTTAAAATTAAAACATTAACATATGAGTGGGGAGAAGGAATTGAAAAGAAGCATCAATTCAAATAAATCTGAGATACTGCCAAACTGAAGCATTTTTAAAATCAATACAAAAGATTTCACTAAAACTCTCAAGTATCATTGCCTGCGAGCTATGATTTTATTGCGGATTTTACTGTAAAACCAATCTTCACTATGATTTGTGATCTCCTTACGTTATTATGGTCCAGTGCGATGTGTTGAGTAGATGAACACATAAGAGAAGCAGCAGTGGGGCCATTTAAAGAGGAAAAGGGAAAAGGAGATGTATCTGAATTATACCAATTATGACCACTTGAAAAAATTATGCAATTGAGAAAGTAATATTTTCTCTTGCTCTTTAACTTCAAAGTGCAGTCAATGTGGGAACAGTCTCAACGATGAAGGCTCTCTCTTTGCTGAAGGATAATGGTGGCTCAGTGTAATTCTCAGCTGAAGAATCCGACACACAGAGGAAGAGACAGAGTGTGAAAACAGATGAGTGACTGTCGATATGGCAACGGGATGAAGGCCTGTTTATATTGTCAAAAGATGGATGTTTTCTCGGTGGGAGTCACATGACCCTCCACCACCACTGCATCCATCGCAGCAGCACAAGTTTGCATTCATCGCAATATAAAAGCCACAGACAGAAAGCCACATGTATAGATATGCATGTATGCCTGTGTACACAAATGACAACACAATTTCCATATTTACTGTTGGGAGAGAAAAGGGAAAGGAAGGGAGAGTAACAACTCATAAATAAATGACAATGCACAGCTTGCCCTGGAAATAGAAGCATAATTTTGTGTTTGTATTATATTCAGGCGGCTAAAATTTAATCTCCCTTTTAATACCCTCTATTGTATAAACAGGAGAGGTTGCTGAAATATAAACATTAGGAATGTAA
The DNA here is from genome assembly GCA_024349245.1 of Neodontobutis hainanensis. Taxonomy (NCBI): domain Eukaryota; kingdom Metazoa; phylum Chordata; class Actinopteri; order Gobiiformes; family Odontobutidae; genus Neodontobutis; species Neodontobutis hainanensis. The sequence goes on along the minus strand of JALDNG010000002.1, from coordinate 5,892,511 downwards.
CCTTATGAAAATCGATTTGGCATTGAAAAATATTATCTCAGCCCGCTTGTTTATTAATGCAACTTGAGGCCTGTAGCGACTATCAGTGAGAAAATACCTCATTTTTATTGTTATGTCATTTTGAAATGATAAGAAAATAACTGTATGGTAGCAAACCCAGACATAAAACATGAGGTCTTTTTTTCCAGATTGAAATATGGTTGGACATGCGTCCTGTATAATCAAGTGGTCCACAAAAATCTTAATGTGGTTAAAGTGACTACCATATAGCATGGTCATTCTGTAGAACGGTCTAAGGGAAATGCAGATGAGTTTACACTGCATCTGTTTGTTTAAGACTACATTGCACAACAATTATTATCTTTGCATATGATTTTCCATAAAAAAAAGTGTAATTTTGTTTGTCTTACCTGCATCAGATGAGCTTCTATATTCAGAGAGTGAAGACTAAATGGCAAGGCCAGATGAGAAAATCTCCATTTTGTTTAAATTTATATAACAAATTCACAGTCAGAAGTACCAGTGGGAAACTTTTGCAGACTGATAATAGGTTAAGCTAATAAAACAGAAGCCAAATGAGTACTGTTGTACCTACAAGAAAGTATTTCATTAAAATAACCTTTGCAATTAACAGTAACTGTAGTCTTATTTGCAGCTAGATGGGAAGCTAATGGCTAGCTGCTAGTTAAATCCACTAATTCTGTAAAACATACAACATTATTATTTGATTTCAAATCATATTTATCCTAAAATTATAATGGGTTGGTCTTTAGCAAGTAGGATTATTAAGGGACGACTAAAAAAACAGAAAAAAACATTGCTCTCATTTATTTGATAGTGCAAAGTAATATGTACTTTCAAACAGCATGAATGATGATTGAGGTCATTAAAGTGGCAGGCTAAAGCTGCACTGAGAATTTGTCTTTTGGCTAAACCCTCAGCTCTAGCAAAGAACCCTGCTAAAAAACTAGATCTGATGGCCTGTTATTTCATACTATAAATGGTTGAGCCACAGAAACCAAACATTTCTGCCAGCAGACTAATCACTTGGGCTGGTAAACCAATCCTCCACGGACATGCACCGCAAGTATGAAAGTGTGTCTGCAGCCCCGATTATTTATTCATTTTGTTTGATTCAGGATGATGTTCCTCTCATGGATTGTTTTTTTATTTATTTTTTCCCTATCTGGCAAGAGCGCTGGCACTATGCCCTTTGTTTAAGATATCAAAGATTTGTGGCATCTCGTTGTCTTGTGTCGCCTCGCCTGGGGAGTTTTACTAAACATGAAATGGATAAAGCCGCAGTGATGTAGTGTTAGTAGAGAAAAAGAAGAAAAGGGAGCCAGAGAAAAGAAGCGAAGATGGCCATGAGGGGGGACGGACTGAAAAATGAACAGCTGAAATGGAGTTATTCTGTTTCAGAGAAGTGCCGCTGCTGCTTCAGGAAGCTGCAGCATTTCCTGGGAAGCGAGAGCACGGTGGTCCCAGGAGACGGTCTCGATAAAATATCACCAGAGACAACTGTTTGTTTCTGGAAGTTGTGTATATTAGAAACGGCACATTATTCAATTTCCCAACTTTGGGCTTGTCTTAATAATATGAAACCAAGCACAACCTCTTAAGCAGAATTTACGCAAATACATACCATTTATTATGAAAAAACGCTTTTAGACTTAAGTTCAGCAAGGGAGCAGTAAACGCAGAACTGATTCAACAAGTGGAGCACACTGTTTACACCTTTGATGGATACACTGTTTACAGAGACAGTAAAAAGAAAAAACCCTGCTTACTGTGTAAACTACATTTATCATCTATTTACTGTAGTAGAAGGCTATCAATGTTACAGCTTAAGCTTCATTTAGCCTAATTCAGAGAACCATGATTCATTCCATTGGTATTGTGTACTTTCTTGTGCTGCATTTGTGTCGAAAATAGAAACATGCACTATAACTTAAAGCCATATGTTTCATCTTAAATGCCCGTTTCCTCGGTTTTATCTTGGCATTGAGTGTCATAAATCCAGAATATGTATCAGGTGTTCCTATAAAAAAATAGGATTGGCATAAACAGCACACAGTATTTTTATTATAAGTAGAGTTGAAAACTCTAAAGCCAACCTCTGCATAATGGGTTGGGAAAACAGGAGACACAGGGGCTAATACCACTTGGTTTCTGATTTCCTGTCTAAATCGCCATAAAGCCAAAATTACTTCAGATAGATTACCTGTCAGTGCATTAAGTACAACTCAGACCACATCTGAAGCCACAAGAGATGCCCGCTCACTCTTCCAAAGGCGCTCTAAACACGGCCCTTTTCAAAACCACAGGATTCCTTCCTGTTAAAAGCTTTGAGGGAAACATCCAAAGTCAGAGCTTAGTAGGAACTGCTGCCAAGGTGACTAAAGCCAATCTTCCATGTCCACTTTATGTTCATGTTTATACTGCAGCTGTTAATGTTAAGTGATGCACCAACAAGTTATTTTCTAACATCTTTTAAAAGAGTAGACATAAGGGGAAGATGATACAGTAGATAATGTACTGTAGAGCAAAGCACAAGCCAAGCAAAGAATCAAACATAAAGGAGGACCATTTGATCAATGGTCTCGATTGAGAACCAATGGATTTCACATTATAACACCACTGTTCATTATTGGTTGAGTTAGCGTCCACTTACTTACAGTGCTCGTGTCCTTTCCTGTTCAGGACGAGTGATCAGTTCAGAAAGACCCTTCATGTAAACTTACAAAGCTTAAAAAATACTTTGTCATGTCTTAGGTTTACTGTTGTTCACATATTGTCCATTTTATTTTGTAAATTTCTAACCCTTGTCTGTTATTTCAGATTTACTTCTTGTGTTTCCCTTCATGGTGATTGTGTGCTCCGCCCCTAATGTGATCCACCTGTGTCTCGCTGTCTCCCCATATAGTCTGTGGCTGTGTCCAAATCATCAAACTAACTGCTATATAGTGCACTATATAGTGATAACGCCATTTTGTGTTGGTGTCCGAATGCACTCCCCTCAATTACTATAGTGTTGCATTATATAAAGGACTACATGGACTCAATTAATGAAAGGTCTCGGACACTACACAGTGGTGTTACTGTCGTCGTCGGTCGTCGTCGGACAATGGACTTCTTTAATAAATAACAAGACTTTAATGATATAAGTATTAATATAAATAAAATTACGCATTTTATTTAACAACTCTTGTTCCATTAATGACCAAAATGGATTACTGCAAATCTTTTATGCCTCAAAAAAGGATTTTATGATTTAAGGTAAGCTAACGTTAGTGATTTAAAATTGTAAAAGTTTATAAATAACAATATGATGGATAACGTTTCCACAAAAAGTCTTTTTATTCAAACTTGATGTGTTCTGTTTAAAGACATGTTACGATCGCACTGATTTTCTCCGACCGTTGGCAAAGCATTGTGGTCTATTTAACCATCTAGTGACCACTGCTGCTCACTACTTTCACTAATGCATTGTGAAAACCCTTAAGTGCACTACATTTCAATCACTAGACATTCAGACAGCACTACAAAATGGCATAGTCACTATATAGTGCACATTAAAGGGATTTGAGTGTTAATTTGGATACAGAATTCTGACTTTATTCTGAGAATTCGGACTTTAATCTCAGAATTCTGACGTAAAAAAAAAATAAAATAAAATATATATATATAGAAGGGGCCACTGTGGAATATGATATATATATATATCATATTCCACAGTGGCCCCTTCTGTTTTAGAAATATAAAAAAGAATTCCCTTATTTCCACAACACCCACCCACTGCCCTTTCCCCTTTCTTCATCTCCTCTGTACTGTACTAACATGCCAAATTTCCTTCCCCTGTGAGATTCCCCCTTTTTTTTATTCTCTTCACATTAACTACTTCTTAGCTCAGCTTTTCCTATGTCTCAACCCTTTTTCTCCCTCACTCTCCACTTATCTCACAGCATAACCTATCTATCATTACTGTAATCAACACAATGGAGTTCTCACTGTGGCCATGCTGACCCTTCCCTCCGGACATCGCCTGCAGAAAGTAAGTAAGACTCAGACTTGCCAAACACTGAATCATCACATTTTTTTTAAAGATTATGAAAGCAAGTGGGATGGGGGAAAATAAGAAGTAGTTAAGGCCATATACAGGATGTGGGGTACTTTATTTGACTGCTAGCTTTTACACCACTTTCATCTAATGTCTGCGTAAATTTGATGTAATAATTTGATTCACAAAAATCCAAATTTTATAGATATAATACTAGAAAGAAGGTGAAACTCTAGACCCAATACAGTATAATATTTCTGGCTAAATTATTTGCATTAATTTGCAAATAACTCCGGTCTTTATAATGCTGCTACAGTTTGGTAAGGCTGGGGCACAGAGTTACTATATTCATTCTCATAGGGGACAATGTGATGCCTGACGAATTCAGTTTGCATAACACAACTCAGGTTTGGCATGTGGAAAACAGCCTTAAAGGTGGCAGCTCTTTGAATAATGAAGCAAAATAATTCACTATAAGTGTCAGGGAAACTTACAATTGCTAATAAATTGCTTATTTCTCTTGAGCGCATGACCCACACAGCACAGGGTGACTTATGGTTCTAAAGTTTAGACTGTGTCACAGAGTTGCACATATATTTATGATTGATTTCAAGAAGCAAAGAAACTTAAAACAGTGAGTCAGAGGAAGGATACTGAAAGGTTGCATACAATCATGATAATTATACAATTGTTTTCCTTATTCTAGATGGAAAAGGAAAGAAAATTACACATTTATTTTCAAATTGTTGAAGTAACTTTAAGTAACTGTCTCAATACAGTTGCAGTAGCTTGCAGCAAAATCTTTCCATTACCTTCAGTAAATGCAAAGGAAGGGATTAACTAAGCATGCATTTAGAGCTTTGGAGAAATAGACATGTCCACAGATTTATTGGAGTTTATTATGGTTGGTCTTGTTTTAAGTGTAAAAGCCACACTAAACTGCATCGGACAGGCTGCGCTCTGCCTTGTACAAACCATTAGTGTGAAAATTTATGCATTTAATACATTAGAATAGAAAATGAATTTTAAAAAGAGAAAAGCGCCATAAAGGAACACATTATCTTCTCCTGTCGGCGCTCTTCTGGTTCAACATTTGGCAGCCTCGTCAGCGAATGAAAGAATTATTTCAATTATTGTACAACATTAAATTATATTTTGAGGAGAAAGTGGTGACAGGTCTGCAGAACTCGAAGACTTTTTCTGCCTCTGGCTTCTCTGTCACTTTTAATGAAGGAACCTTTTTCATGTGACAGGGCGTGAGAGGCAGACAGAGAAGAGAGTTTGCTCAGTTATTCTTAGATTTGTAGCATTGATGGGGATTTCCCTTGTAAAAAAAATCTCCTTTTTAAAAGGTCATTTTGCATGGAATTTACAGCAACTAACCAAAAAAGGAAAAGGTGTAAGATATATTATCAAAATTGTATTTCCTACTGCTGAACTTACTTACAGCGTGTCATCCCATTAATACCCTCAATGTCTAACTGTGCACTGTTTTGCCACAGGGTTCATGGCTCAGACCAGCTCTTTCAGATATTCCCCTAACAAACATTAGAGGATGTCATGTGTAAAAATATAAGGCTATTATACCTGCTAAGAAAAACACCTGGGGGCAGGTATATCCTCCTTATGTTCACATTAGCTCCCTGCTAGACGCCCTGTCCTTCCGCCCATAATGCCCTCTATAAATAGAAAGAATAAAAGACACACCATCTCTGAACCCCCCGTTCATCGTTGTAATGCTATCCCATCCATACAGATATCAAATGGATGATCCCTGCAGCATTTAACCAAATTAAATACCACCTTCATTAGCAAGCCAACACCTACTGGAGGCATGCAAAATAGCCCCAGCCCCAAGGACACAGCACTAAATGGGCTGGCAGAGCTTAAAATAAAAAGCCCATGCACCACAAAGACTACAGGCTTCATTTGTATGTTCCTAATGTGCCAGCTGCACTTCACTGTACATGGGCCGCTGCTCCCAACACATGGTGAGTAATTGCAAACACTCGACCTCCATACTGCACTTAATCAACATGCTAACGCTACAGGAATAAATTCGGCAACAATACAGACAGGATAAATCATATATTGGTCAACACCAATGGGTGTCACATGATTCAGAGCCAAGGTCACAGTGCGTTATCAGAGTGAAATACTAAATAAAGCAGAGAGGATGATTATTACCCTCATGTTCATTTTTGTAGGCAGCACACTTAACTTGACATGGGTCTTTGTTAAATTGTAAATTTCTACTTTATTATATTCTATTTGACCTTTTACAACTTTAGCCTGTATTTCACCTTATTATCAATATTAATTTGAAACCCTGTAGTCACAAAAAGGATGCACTGTTGGGAGAGTACAAAATGGAAGTACTTATCCAGGTTCAAGGTAGTTCATCATTGTAACATAGGATCATTTGTCACCATTCTTACCTTTGACCCAGAAGCAAATGGTGATAAAAGCTCCCTTCATTGCATTTGACAATAAAAGCAATAGGAAGTTCTTGAGTCAAACAGCACAGTAAACACACATAAATAAAAGAGAGTGGGAATCAATGGGAGAGGAAGCACGGAACAGCACCTCACAGACTTACACCAACTACACAATGTTTCACTCTGACCAAAAAGAGGTGCTATGCATCTATTCTTATTTTTTATATTTAGTTAATAAAAGCTTGGGCCCTCGTATCTACAAAGAAACTATGTTTGGACAAAAACTCTGGATAACTGGGAATTGGATTTGGAACACAGGCCAATGACTTTAAATATTGCCATTTCACATTTAATAACAAAAACAAAAAAAAAACACATGCAGATAAGTTGATAAAAAATGATATACTTGCTAAATAGAATTTAGCAAAATCGTGTTTATTTTACACAGCACCATAGCACCTGAGTTGATGTTAGGCAGTGGTGGCATGTATGAGGACGGATGAATGGAAAGCAGAGGTCAAGCAGGACATATGTTTGCTATTACCTCTTTATGGCAATTTTTACGTAATGTCTTTACATAAAATATAGTTCTACAGAGAAATTATGATTTGGATAACAGAATTTTGACATAACATATCCCTGTTTCTAAGACATTATGCTTGTCGTGGATGTCTTAACAACTTCTGACATAGAAAATAAAAACAGTGTAGCTTGACCTTCCTCTTCTATCATCTTCTCTTTCCCCTGCTCCCACCATCCAGCCCATAACGGATTAGCTCAGAGGAAGACCCATTTCCTCCCTGAGGCTGCTAAAATATTAATCAAAACACAGAGGAGTGTGCAGTGGCTCCCAAGATGCATGTCTTCTAATGGTAATACATGGGGAAGGCAGGGAGGGAGGAGTGCTGCCTGTAATAGCGTAGTGGAGGGGGAGGAGAGGGGGAGGGCCAGAGGTGACAGGGCTTTCACAAGGGACAAAGAGAATGAGAGAGAGGGCTAGACAGGCAGGAAGAGAGGGGCAGGCGAGACATTAGGTGTGTAGAGAGTTGACAAAGCGACCGCACTGATACAGAGAGCTTCATAAAGGTCCAGTGAGGAGAACATGAAAGAAGAATGACTGCTACCTATTTGTTGCACTTACAACAGAGGAAGATCCTGAAACTTTGCAGCATGAATAATAGATAACTTCCGTACAAATATAGCCAATTTAGACTGATATTTTCTTTCCTTATGGGCAGAGTTAAATACCTGTCTAGTGCTGAGATGCTTCAGTTGTAACAAGAGTGGGTGATGGCAGGTGGTCTGTGTAAGTGCTGAAAAGCATTTCTCTCATGGGCCAATTCTGAGCATGTCTCTGGCACTGAGCCACTGCCACTGGAGGAAAAAAAATGATTGGAGTTTCCATGTTTGCGACAGACTAATCATGTAAGTAAGCTTTGTTATAAAGAGCAGAGTCGAAATGGGTTATTTTAACTAATTTTCCACGCTTGCCTACCAGTCATTGTGTTATGGGTGATTCACATTGACAGTTGGGAAATATGGTAAGCGAGCTGAAAAGTGTGAAATTAAGGCACACATATGAGGCAGGCATCCTCCTGTTAACGCTAAACCAATGCAGTGACAGTTTTAAACTGACAACTGTTTAGAATACCTACTGATTTTATGTGAATGCAGAAACTGTAAATATTCTCAGGGGTCATCTTCAACTAACCTGAAGACAGCTGTTTGTGTGTTTCAGTCCCTGGTAATTAGGGAGACGTGTAACCCCAGAGGCTTAGACACAGGAGGTATTCCACCACACTCCTCCCTATTCACCCAACAGGCTCCCGCGAGAGATGGCCATTTTGTGAACGGTGACACACATCAATGACCTCTGTGTGTCTGACCATGTCGATAATGAGATGCATCTTGAGCTTCATTGTATTCAAATGAGGTTATGCATGGCAATACCGTTGAAGGAATAGAAGTACAGATTTGCCTTGTTGAAAAGAATAAATACAGTTATGTAAAGAAGCAGCTACATAAAATAAAGAGTAGTGGCAGAGAATCTACTATTGCTTAAAACTCTATAAGGCACAAGCATAGGGGTTAAAGTGGTCCATCCCAGTCAGAGGCTTTTGTTTATTGTGTTGTGGTTCTTAATGCAAACCAATAAAGCTGGCTAACCTTGTAGGCCTAATCAATGCTTATTTAGAATACCATTGATTAACAGTTCTGATTATTGATTATGTCATCCTGCTCAAGATATGCCAATGTCTCTGATAAGAGGTTACCCTGGAGCAGATAGGTCTGTCCAGCAAACTGCTGGACACACACAGACACAAAGGACCCTCTGGAGGCTAATGTCTTCCTCAATACGCAAAAATGGAGGGTTGTTCTCTTGTTTACAAAAGGCAAAGGTTTGCTCATCTTAGACTCCAACATTGAAATTAACAGTATGCATTGCATTGATATAGAAAAATGTATAGTCAGAGCCCTTATTCTTTTGTGTCTAAAACAGTTCATGGCTAGCTGTACAAAGTACAAAAGGCTGCTAGTCTATTTTTTTTTGTTATTTTTTTTTTTTTACAGATGCCATGTCAAGCAGCACAGAGCAGATGAGACAAAGCAAACAAGAAGACATAAGAAAAAACAACATATATTTTTGGTATATTTTTTAAATAAGTTAAAAGTCTGCTTTATAAGCATAATATTAAGAGGGGAACAGTGAGGAGTTTAAGACCATATGCTTTTTTTCTTCTCACAAACTGTACGTCTACATCAGTTGTACTCAACTGGTGGGTCATGACCCTAAAGTGGGTCATGGACATGTTGCTTGGGAGGAAAAAAATTATAATCCTGTGCTTTTATTCCAAAGGAGATTTTTATGCGGAGGAGTGCCGTTTACAATGATAATTCACAGCTGCCATTTCACAGCAAGACCTGCAAGTTTGTTTTTATGCTAACGGAGCAATGCTAGTACAAATTTCTTACTTTTAGAAAAAAAGAAGACAAAAACCTTGTGGAGTTTGTGGATAAGAACTGCTATTGAAGAAATCTTTTTTTTTTCTTCTTACTGCAGTGTTGTCTGTTAAGGTTTGATGGTACTGAAATTTTCTGATTGTTATGTCAGCTTTATGATTACTGCTTGAATAAGTTACTGAGTAGTTTAAATAGTACAGTGTTTGTTATATTTATTGAGTGGGTAAAACACCTTCTCAGTAATTGGAAGTTTTTATTTCATGTTTATGCCTGAAAGCACTGTTGAGTCTGTTACAAAGTTACAAAGTTACTTAAAAGTTATGTTGTAACAACCTCATGGTTAATGGCTAATGAGGGGCTTCTGACTTAACATTATAAATACAGGACTGTTCAGTATTCACTGATGCAAGGTTATGGAATACGAGGCTCAGTGGTAGAGTGGTCGTCCTATAACCAGAAGGTTGGCGGTGCAAATCCCGCTCTCCTCAGTTCATGCTGTGCAAGACACTTAACCCAGTGTCTGTAGCACTGGTATATGAATGGAAGCTTGATGTGGAAAAGCACTGTATAAAATATTGCATGTCAAAATAGTTCAGAACCATTGGTCTACATTGACAGTGCATCCCATTCCCTCTCTGCATACCCTTAAAAGTAACAGACTTGTTTTAGTTTTACCATTTTCAATGATTATTAAATAAACAGTGCATTTAATCACATGAGACATTTTTTCTTGCAGAGAAAAACAGAGAAGAGGTTAAGAGGAGAGGTGACAGCAGAGACCTGCTGCTTAAAACAGAAACGCAAATCAAATTTTTCCAGAGTTCCTTCTCCCCAGAAACTTACCCAAGCTCTTCAGAAAGAGATATTAAGGCACTACCAACAAAACAAAAACACTTCTCGGCCGGATTCAAAAGTTTGCGGTTTTGAGTTGTGTAAACACTGGCGTGGTGTAAACGCAAGGTTCATCCACAACAGAATCACTGCGGATTCAGCAAAACGTGTTGTTGTGTAAACTGCCCCGAGTCTCCTCCTGGTCAGACTTGCCCAGGAACAAATCTCCAGGAAGGCGACCAGGACAATCCTAGCTGGCTCCTCTCATGTAGAGGGGCAATAGCTCTACTCTGGGATCCTCCCTGGTGAACAAGCTCCTCAACATATCTAATAAGTAAGTGCCTAGCCAGACAGTTACATAAACTCATTTCACTTTTGATCATGACCCACAGCTTATGACCATAAGTATGGGTAGGAATACAGATTGACCAGTAAAGGTAGACCTTTGCCTTGTGCCCGCTCCTTCTTTACAGTACTGAATGCTATGCTAATCTTTCTATCAATCTCATGTTCCTCAAAAACACAGATACTTTAACTCATTCTCCTGACACAAGAACTCTTGGCAAGAAACAGCTTATCAAAGCAATGGCCTGGACATCTTACCATCTTAAGCTACTGCTACCTTTTTTTTAACACAATAAATGTGCTGAAGTCTGTAGGGTCATTGTACAGTGCTGTAATGGCTGATGATAAAAACATTTACAGTAGATCCGTTATTAAAGAGAGCAAGAGAGTCAATCAAAGCTGTCGATACCACAGTGACCATGACTTACAATTGCTAGAGTGACCACACACTGGAGTGAACCATTCAATTTTTATAGACTTTGCACAAAGATTTAAACACATCACAGAGTGAAATAATAATTATGTACTGGTAGATAAAGTATAAGACACACAAGATCTGAAACCGGTCTTTGTAATGACCTCTGCAGTGGAATAAATGTAGCATGAATGCTTACTCATAAAAACTTAAAAGTAAGTTGTCACTAGTCCATGCAGACAAAGATGCCAGAATGTTGCGCAGTGTTTTTGGGGATGGGGACGGCCCTGTTGTCTTATTGTTAGGTCAGCAGTGCTAGGCTAGCCCCTGTCAGCCAGCCAGTGTTGAGCTGTGCACTTTGCATAAGGGGGCTCTTCCGTAATGAGCCTCTATGTATGGGTATCATGTGAGATATCTGAGCTAGCGCTTACTGTTCCACGGCCAAGGTCAAAGCTTGCCCACCCCTCCACTGACTCCACTATCCTATCCATCACCTAAGAAACACAGACCGCAGCTAAGCTCACATTCCAACCCCTCTGGACATCCTCACACCAATTTGGAAGGACTGTTGTTTTATGGTGATCTGTTTATTAAAAATGTCTATTGGACATAAAATGTAAAGCTGGTTGTTTAAAAAATAATAATAAAAAAAATATATAATATAACATAATATAACATATTATACATATTGCTCTGGCAGTAGCCCACTTGCCTTTAACACGTTTAAGCTAATTGTTTGCTGTGTAACATAATAGTGTGGTTTTTCCTATATGTACATGTTTGATCTTTTCCAATAACAACGTGCTATCAACATGTCAAAAGTGTATACCCTAAGTGGCTTCATATGACTGGGGCTTAAGTGTATGGGACCCAGGAACAATCTGTCCATCAAAAGCATAAAACTGCTACAGTCCTTGCTGTAATCAATAAAAATCCCTCTCCTGGATTATGTATCAATTGCATGTTGAACTCAAGGGTAGATGGAAAAAAGGTTTGCCTAAAGAATAAATAACCTCTGCACTGTTGTTGTATACATGTATACATATGTACACTACATACCCATTATATATACTTCTTTTTTTTAATTATCCAATTGTACCCATTTTTCTTTTCATCAACACTTTAGGGCACAATTGTTTGAAGACTAGACTTTATGATAAACTGGAAATAAATTTAAATCCAATAATAAAGTTTGCACTGACCACTGTTGTTTTGTAATATTTGTCTTGTTTGACTATTTTGACTCAAAATAGTCAAACTGTTTTCCATTTATTTCTGCCCAGTATAAAAATAATAGACAGCCCTGTCGGGATAGAAACAGGGGGGTGGTGTTCATTTTGCAGCTGTACCAAAGTCCAGCATGAAACATCTCACAGTGAGGGCATGGATGAATAAAACGAAGAAATGAGCAAGGACAGATAGATTTCCTGCCATTAGTGATCTATGGCCAATCGCCTGTCTATCTTCAGATATGCTGTTAATGGCTATTGGCCGAGATTTAAATCCTTTCTTTTGTGCATTCTTCTAAATCAATTGGCATCTATTTGACAGAATGCACATTCCAATGCGTTTAAATGAGCATTGAAGCATTTTGTACTTTTTATGTAGTGTTATGGGCATTCTTAGATTGTCACTCATTATTCCTCAGATATAAACATGATGAAAAATATACAAAAAGAGACCGATTATCCCCTTTCTTCAACAATTCATTTTTGATCATAATTAGTGTGCCCTTTTCCTAACTTTACATGTGATCTTAAGTGCTCAATACATATTAGGCGATATGAATGATTGTGCATCCACACTGCAATCAGGTAGTGAAGACAGACTGTCCTTTATAAAGGGCAAAAGTCACATGAGTCATAATATAATTAGGAAATTAGGACACAATTCTATAATGCAATGAGTGGTAAAAATGGAATTTGTGACTTTAATAGTTCATAGTGACTAATAGTTTTTTTTTTTTGTTTTTTTTTAGCAACTATGAATTTTTATTTCATTTTTTTCATTGCTTTTCTTTCAGGTGGCCTTTGCTTTACACAAAAGATATACATAAGACCTAGAGCTTCTGCATTATTCTGTTTGTATGCTTACGGGCCATACATGTGCTTTGTGTGTTCAAAGACTAAAAAGTCCCTGAAATCTGCAATCTCTGGTTCAACAGTGAAAAACACACCTGGAAGATAGTCATATTCATTCCAACATCATTGTTTGATAAGTTCTTTATTTATTTTACTTATTTCAGGATAAATGAGATTAAATCATTCTGTTTAAGCTTGATTTTGGGTTTTCTCATCTGACAAATCTTTAAAAAAAAAAAAGACTTGGCAGAAGTTCAGCTAATGCCAGACATCCAGTATTGTCAATGTTAATTTATAGTTAAGGAAAATGTATATACTTTTTTAGAATAACAAAAACAAGATGCATTTTCACTTAAATTATTGACTTATACTTGATTATATGCCTCCTTTTTATGCATGTATAATAAAGAACTTAATGTTGATATATTGCAAAAGGTGGAAGAAAGACAATGATTTTGTCTTTGCACACTTTATGGAAGTTTTGTGGTGATAGATCAAATCAGAGTCTGACAAACACTGAATGCCCTTCTAAAATAGCGAAAAAGAACCAACAATACAGTACATTTGCAAGACGCAAAATAAGTCATGAACACTTAGTTAAACAACAATGCCCTCTATTGGTGTGATGGTGCATGTATTTCCTCAACAAAGGCCATAGCGCTAAAGCCGACTGATGTGTTTTCCAGCACACGCAGCAGAAATCTCACATTGAAGTGCAATCACCTCAAACCTCAAAGACTGTCCTTATTAACCTCCTAACTGCCACACAATGCTATATTATTCATTTACTAATGCTATTTAACTAGAGCAGTCATTGCTGCCATAATCAGGGGACCTTATTAGAACTTCAGACTTATTAATTAAAGCAATGAGGGGAACCACAGTAGGTAAGTGCAGCCAGCATGCCTCCAGCACTAGGGTCGGCAGACACACAGTCAGCTTTACAGAGGTAAAAGCTCGGCTTGTGTGAATAAAGATGGTTTACAGGATCTGTGGAGGAGTTTCTTGACAGGAATGCACATAGTCTCACGTCTCGCTGTTGCTCTCTCTACTGAACCGGAACACTGGTGTAGACAAACAGGGGCGCCCCATAGAGTGCAGCGAGCTAACTGAGTGAGCACACAGGTTTAATATGACAGCTACACTTCTCAGTGGCAGGCTCAGGGTGAAGGGGATATGTCCTACATTGTGCACGTGTGATGCCATCACTGCAAATTAAACATGCATTTTACACAGGTTTGGCCAGAATAGAGGGCTGGATTTGGAAGTGCTAAGGCACAGTCTACAAAAAACTAATACACAATAAGTTGCTTTTATGAAATTAAATTTTTTTATTGAATGTGTAGCATTTTAAGTGGTGATAGGTACAGGTATTTAATAAATTTCACTACATTATTCAACCGAGTTATATATTTGTGTTCAGTAATTGTTAAAATGAACAAAAAGAAAAATAGAAAAAAGAAGAGTCCACGAAAGTACCCCCAGGTCTTGTTATTCTAGAAAATCTAACCTAAGCCTCTGAACAGAGTTATTAACATGAGTTGCATCCCCATCTTTTAATTTCAATTAAACTTTTCTCTTTGATATAGCCACAACCAAATCTTAGATGTCTTTGATCTTATTTGAACAGTGAAACGAGGGGGAAACTGTAATTCTCTTAAATAGGTGGAAAGGAAAGTTGTAATTCTAGAACACAGGGACAGGTTTTTACCCCTGCTGTGGCTGAAAGTAGCACAGTGGTACTTAGGAGACCTCACGCCTAGTTTGGCAATAGTGAACAAAACAATCCTCTATGAAAAACCCCACACAGTACATCTTCCTTCACCCTGAATCTCACTTGCCCAAATGTAATTAATCAAATGCCTGAAAAGACAAACAGTGCGAGGAAAGCACGGAGCAAAAAGCAGATATGTTAATTGCTATTACATTGATAGACATTGACAGGTAATGTCAAAGCACTTGCATTATATTACATGAATGAGATAACTTAAAGCATGTACCACACTCTTTTAGCAGCACTTAAATCTCACCACTTAATCTTACTGGTGGGCTGCCACTGTACATACTTTGATCCTCTCTTTTGCCCACCAGGGTGTGCGGGAAAAGCTACATGGCAGTACCCAAACGAGAGATTGTGGGTACTCTAGAGGGGAGGATTATGGGCTGCTAACTGTGTTGTATGAAAGAAAAACACGAGTTAGTGTGGCGTCGGAGCCCCAGTGAACAACCGACACTCCCCCGGAAGCCTGTGCGCTCTTTGATGTGCTCTGAGCAGTGTGGGGCCACACAGAGCGCAAAAGCACAAGTGCTCATCTGTCTTTGGGCCACGTTAGCAGAGCAGGGTCACTGAACACTGCCGTGAGACACAGGCAGAAGGAGCCGTCCTCTGAGGTCCAAACACTTTAACTTCTTTGAATCTTCTTTACTTCTTTTTTGTGTTCTCAACATGAAAACACAAAGCATTAATCTAACAATTCATACATGCATAATGCAGTATTAATCTCACTCCATCTCCAAACACTTCCTCACACATGCACTCAGACTCTCGCCTCGTCTGATGTAAGCAGGCATATTAAAGCAAGGCAGCCAGCTGTGAAAACTGCTTAATTAGTAGTAATCACTTCTGATGAAACATGTTTCCACTATTTGCCTCCATTAGGGATGCCTTATTTGTCTTTTTCCATCAACCAACTGCTGGCATTGGCTGCCAGGTGGGACATGTATAATAATAAACAGAGGTGGGATACAAAACTAAAATTTCCCCATGATATGCTTAAAAATATATATTTTCTGAATATGTAAAATTGGAGCATCTTAAGCGATCTGTGAATATCTTTGAAGTTTAAATACTACACATCAATAAAGACAAGTTAGTTACCTTTTATATTTACAGACCATAGTCCAAATTACTGAGTAATCAAAAAGGAGCACCAAATAGAATCCATATAAAATCTGCCTTGTGTGTGTCCACATTAATATATTTGTTTTGTTTGCTTGCTTTTCATAATCCATTATAAATTCTATTTTGGTGCGACCACTAGACACGCACCTACACTCCAACCCCTTTGTTATAAAAGAAACATGCCCAAAGGAAAGAACATAATTCAGTCCAATACAGTTAAATATTTGCTGAGTGGGCATTACTGTGCATGGGGATCAGCATCACAATATGAGAGACAAGTGCATGTGATGGTAAGTGCTCATGTGCTGTGAGTATTGTGTTGTTTAAATCTTAAATATTGAAAAAGTGCATCTCACAGTGTTCTGTGTCTTGTATTGTGCCCCCGTACAAATGAGTGGCAGGTGAATATAGCTTGTGTCAATAAGGCACAGCATTATTCTGGAACATAGAACATTGCATTCCACAAGAAAACTCAATTTGTTCAGGAAATCCACTATATCACAGCAACTTGTAAATTAAGCAGGCAATTGAAACAGCGATGTTTTGTCATAGCCAACAGGTGGCTTTTCGGATTCTACATAGTTTTATTTTTTACATGTAAATGGTTTTAAAAGGCCATAATACCATAGCCATAACAATAACCAATAGCCATAATAACATAAAATATATAATTTATTAATGTATAAAAAAATTGCAAGCCTCAACTGCTCAGATGTGATCAGGAGCCAAACATGACTAAGAAATCTGTTAGTTATGAAATCTGTTAGTTAGAAACTGAGTTTCACAGAATTGCTTGAATTGTCCAAGACAAGATAATTTAGCACATTAATTTTATTATAATTTTATTTTCCTTTCCCCCTTTCTTCTTTATTATCCTCTATTCTGGGCTGGTTCTCACAATCATGCCCTGCAGCCACTAAGTATATGCACCATGAACACATTTAATTTTCCCTGTTAGTCCACAGCGCGGCCAGAGGTGAGCTTTAATAAGGATCAATGGCACTTTATCTGGGACAGGACCCACTCCTGTGAATGCAAATCACAACAGCAGCAATGGATTCAATTAAAAAGAGAACCTCTAACCACCAGCACTGGAAATTCAATTAAAGGATTTATGCAAAGGTTCACTGGCTTTTTTGTGTTGCTCTTGCTGTTTATGCAATGAGCTTTTCATATCAAGAATCAATACGTAATCTGAAGTGGGGCCTTCTCATATGCATTTTGGATACAATTCAAGAGCAGAAATTTCCATAGCAGGATATCTAAACTGTACATACATCCGTCCAACGAAAAACCACATGCTACCAGTCACGAATGAAGTTTACTTTATGTATTGACTGAGGCACACTTTTTACACGAGAGGTGCTTATAAAACCACTTACAAGATCTCCCAATCAGCTCTCAAAGATTCTAAAAGGCTGAGTGTGTGCCCTAATGAAATGGGATCTCAATAGACAATAATCCTTGTAACAAGATTGAACAGGGACACCCATGTCAATATTAGCAAATGGGATTGCTGGCTTTCCACATGCACATGGTAACTGAGTCTGAATGCTCTAAGAGCTAACCCCTATCTCTGGAAGAGTGATTTCCCCTGCTTTTGCTCTCAGATTTTAGTGCAACACAAAAAAAAGAGTGTTCTGGCCAGACCTCAAGGCTGTGGGTAGAGACCCATAACATTTTCCCACACCTACACAATTAAAAGATATAAGCCCCCCTGAAGTTCCTCAGAAGTTTTTGATTAATCTGCAACAGATGCGCCAAGACGGCTTGTTCCAAGATAGAGGTTTAAAAAGGGGATGCTGTGTCGACAGAAAAGAGGTGCATAAAAGTAAAGCTGTACAATAAATATCTGGTGAGTTAATGAAGAAAGGCAGAGGCTAGGCTGCTACTTGGCATCCTGAGTGGATGTGCCACAGTGGCAGGCAGTCTGGCATATCACAGCTCCTTTAGCGGACCATTTTCTTTTCCAATGGCACAATTTAAATTCTGAAGCTTTAATATGAAATACAGAGTAAAAAATATGTAAATACAAATACAGAAATACATATGTAAAAATAATATTATTAATAATAATAATAATAATAATAGCTTATTGAAATTTAAGAATACACCATGACGTCATGATTTATTTTCTCAACTGGCCTGAAGCAAGTTAGGTTGCTCAGCGTACAGATCTTTATTTATAACACATGGCATGCCATGACGTATGTTTTATAGAGAATTTGATACATCATAGTATTTGGCAGTAGCTCAGTGGGTAGAGCAGTCGTCTTTCAACCAAAAGGTAGGTGGTTCGATTCTCACTCTCCCCACAGTTCTTACTGTCGTTGTGTCCTTGGGCAAGGCACTTAACCCACCTTGCTTCCAGTGGCTGTAACACTGGTAATTACTGTAGAACAAAGTCGCTTTGGATAAAAGCGTCTGCTAAATGAATAAATGTAAATGTAAAAATTGGCATTATTCACCTTGACATGGTTTGAGCTCAACTCTTTGTTGATTCAAGTCTTAATTCACATGAGTAAATAGATGAGCTATTTTTTTAATCAAACATTAAAGCACCACAAATTCACAAATGTTGAATTGCTGCAAAATGGAGCAATAAAACTTACTTTATTCATGAAAGGATAAAGTGAGTGTTCGATCTTCCCATCCCATTAGCACTTTGAGAGACAGACAGGGACAAGATGTGTAGAAAAGCAGACTAAAATTACGTCTGTATGAAAAGTGAAACGAGACAGTCTGTTCACATCCTGGCACAACTATAAATAGGGTAACACACACACAGCTAATGTGGTGGATTAGTAGCAGGAAGCAGACAGGCAGTCATCACAGTCCTTGTCCTCCTATAGCCCACCAGACCTCTGATCCCAGCAGACGTCACCTTATCTACCAAATCACTATCGGACCAGGGCTCATCCATTCACAAAAGCAGCCTCATACAACACCCAGTCCCAGCGTGTCATTCACAAAACAAGCAAAAGGCTCCTGTTTCAGTAGTTGATATTCTGTCAGGATGTTAGTCCCCCCTTTCCTCTTCATTGCTCCATATTAAGTAGATGTGTAACAGTATCCACACATAAAGGGTCTGTGCTTCATATTTATATAGAGTTTCTTGATAAGAGGGTCAGGACTTAAGTGACTGTTTTTCCTCAGATTAAAACACGCATGCAACTCAAAAAAGCTCACTTTCACTGGCATGTAATTAATTGCTTCCCCTAAACACTTCTTGGTTTTCTTCCAAGCTCATTTGCTAAAACACACCACAAAATGATCCAAGAAGCAAACAGGCTGCAAGAGAGAAACTGAGGAGAAGCCGCCTGTCCACATGAATACCTTTTGTTTTAAAACATGTTGCATTCCCTCTACTTTGGCATATTAGGACAGATCATATACACACAAATACAAATAAATAAATAGACACTTTTGAAAATGCTGCAGGCAATGTTGATTATCAGTTATTTCCAGATCACGCAATATCAGATTGGGTCTTATTAGAAAGTACTGAGATCAAATCTAAAATACAAGTGGATGGCTGTGCTTAGTTGCTTAGGAAGTGTGTTCCTAAACAGTCAGTGCAGTATACAGTCACATATCTGCATGAAAACAGTAATTGCTACGTAGTTTTACTGGCACAGTGAATGCAGCAGGCTGCCACTACATCCTGCTAACAGCATACTGCCTGTAGACACTCCCTCACCTTTCCCTCTCTCCTAATCACCAATTAGGACTCCATTAGTTTGGCCTGGCAGCTCATTTGCTCTGGAGGCAGCTTAGGGGGCCTGGTGCTCGAGACCTCTGCCCACCACGTTCCAGCTCAACGACCACAGCACCATGAGCCTGTCAAGGTAACAGCACTACATTATGTCTCCTCACAGCTACACAAAGTCCCTTTTCCTGCTGCTGTGCCAGGGAAACCCTCCTCCACTTACTGACACCAGGAATGGGACGATGCAGGGTGTGCACTGGGGAGGTGAGAAGGGAGAAACTAGAGGACAGTCAATGTCTGTGGAGCCACTTGTAAGCCCCTTCATTAATTGTCTGTCCCACTGGTGAACAGCAGAAGCGGGGCCCTTATTAACTGACTAGAGAGACATTATTCAAGAGATGGAAGATGGCCCTTGTGCCACCTGCATGAGAAAGCTCTGGGAGGACTGGGGATGTGTGACGAGACCTGGAGCAGGAAGAAGTCACATGCAAAGCACTAAACAGCTCCTTGGTGACATTGTGAAATTACCCCACTGGCACACAAGACAAGGCCCAATGCTCTTAGGAACTTGTTAAAGCCACCAGATCCCCATGCCTCATCTCCCTGCTGTTCTCCGGTTTAATGTCACACCAGAGGCTCCTGGTCAAAGGTTTAGTACGTGCATATGTAAGAAGGCAAGCAAGTGCCAAAGGAGGCAGATGAAGTTTTGGGAATACTACAAGATGTCACTGGACGTTATGCATCATTGTGTACAGTATTATTGTGAGAATGTCGGTACACTTTAGGTTGTGCAGTCCTATACACACAAAACTCGACTCGTATCTTACAATAATACTAAGGCCACAATTAAAGTTAACCTCTACAACCACAAAAGCAATCTTGACATAAGCATTTCTGTCAAGTGAGTGTAAAACAAATCAAATATCACTAATGTATATTTTGGCCTTCTTTCATTTTGTTTTGTTATCTAATTTACAATATGCTGGCATCTGCAGTCCCTGTAATCTCCATGCATCCCAGGAGCATGTACAGGCAATTAAAACAATAGCTTCTTTACGCCCCTGCAACCAATAAACAAGCTAATGTCACTGCTCTATAAAGACACTTAGCGTCTGGGGCAATACCCCACTTGGATTAGAACACAGCCCTGTGCTTTTAATACCCAAGCACAAAGGAGCTTCAAGAAATGTGTGCACTTTATTAAAGAGACTCAGAGGAAATAATATCACATACATAAGTAAGACAACACAGTGAAGTTAGAGCATAAATTCAAAAAGCAACCAATTTAAACTGAAGTGATATTAAGGCTCATTCTCCATTGCTGGTGTCAAGGGATCAACAGTTTGCAACCAAACTTAGTTTTCTTGACTCTCCCAGGTTTTGTTATTCTGCAACACTGCAAGCCAGACATTTGGCAATCTCATCATAACAAAGCAGATACAATTGGGCCATGGCTAGTCTAAGTTTGAGGCGAAGGCCTTCAGTATGAAGTGGTGGAACCTTTGTGGTGCTGAATGGGTTTTGGCCAGGGATTTTTTACAGCTTAAACTTAAGGAATAAAAATTGGATCACATATAGCCACAGGTACCAACAAATCCTAAACTTGAGACCTTCCTGTTACTCAACTGTGCCATGAGCCCAAGGGCATGAAAT
The DNA here is from genome assembly GCA_024349245.1 of Neodontobutis hainanensis. Classification (NCBI taxonomy): domain Eukaryota; kingdom Metazoa; phylum Chordata; class Actinopteri; order Gobiiformes; family Odontobutidae; genus Neodontobutis; species Neodontobutis hainanensis. Next base: position 5,871,116 of record JALDNG010000002.1, on the reverse strand, counting down.
CTCTTTCCATTAGTCAGTACATTCTTGCTGCCAAACCATGGTAGGAAAGAAACGCAAAGGGAGTATATTGGTGCCTGCATAGGTAAGGAAACACAAAGTAAAAGAGCACTTCATAGCAGAGGTCGCATTAACCGAATATTTTCCGTCATTTACATTTTTTTTTTAGCAGGAATGGAAAAATTTGAATGCCATCCGTTATTTTGACGGATTATTCTGAGGGTGATCTATTGTAATTCCTACTCCTGACCAGTTGGTGGTGAATGTACATATCAATCAGCAATTATCTTGAATCGTGTCGTCTTTGTCACGCTGTATTCAGTTGCAAAAAGGTCATGGCAGCATTTTTTTCAAACCGCCAAATAATTCTGATATTGTTAGTGAAAAAAGAAGACATGATGCAGCAGAGCATGAAGGAGGACAAACAGAGAACACTGACACCTGTTACAGGACAATTAAGCAGCAAAAAGGAAAAGAAGAAGAGGGAGTATTGTGTTTAGTGAGAACAGGCGTTTACGTGGCTGAGATAGGAAGGGTGAAAAATGTTCTGCGACATCTTGAGAAAAGCTAACACAAATAACAAAATTGTCAGAGGGTACACGACAACAGCAATTAAATTCAGTTAATTTTTTGTCGGAATCATATTATGTGCTCTAGAGTTCAATCACAAAATATCCTTTCACTTTTTGTGTAACGTTATCTGTTGTTCTTAAATAAAACAAATAATCTGTCCACTATGCTCATATTGATTTTTTTTTTAATTTGAGTAAAACAAAAAGCTATTATAAGTATTATTAAACTATAAAAAATTAAAAATGACAGGTAATAATAGATGAGGACGGAAAATGTACGACTCAGTCCGTCAAAATGACAGAGTGAAAAAGTCTAGTGCGACCTCTGCTTCATAGATTCTTAACTTAATTTTCTTTTGTTGGCCCTATCCCAAAGGTTTAACAGCACTATCCTGGTAAATGTACACAACATTCAGTTCTCTTTACATCAGCCAACCCAGAGTTTACTTATACCCTTTCCATTTCTTTCCTTTCAGAAAAAAATGATTCAGTGTGTTACAAAAGCTTGGATGGGAATCTATGATACCCCATGTGAATATGTTATGCAGCTGGGTAAACAAAGCCCCAGTCCAGCATTAGGGTCAGAGTACAATTGGGTAAGAGGAAAGAACGAAGGAAAGAAAGAAAAGGGTGGACATTGGTTATGTTTTTAAATGGGCCAAAATCATGTTTTGTGAAAGTACAGGTTTTATATAACAAACAAAATGCAACTGGCCAGGACAATCATCCGTTGATCACAGGTCTAACTCTTAGAGACACACAATGACAGACAACTGTTCACTCTCTCGTTGATTCACTAAGAGTGTTTGCAGACACCACAGTTAGGCGGTCACTGGTTGGCTCAGGGACCTCTTTCTAACCATGTGCCATAGTATACCTCAAATGTAAAAATCTTGTATAGGTAAAAGTGAAATAAACATAAACTGAACATAAAAATTCTGTTGCATTAAGAAACATGAAATGTATAATAAATAAGTATTTGTAAAAGAAAAAAGTGCAAATGTTTGGCAAACTAAAGGAAATCCTTACTGCAGGAGTTTTATTTAACTGCCATAAATAGATCTTGGACCCATTTGACTACATGTATTTATTGGATCAAGGCTTGTTTGTCAGCTCACAGTTTCACTGAAAGAGAATACGCACAAGTAGAAAATCTGAGTAAATCTGAGTCATACTAGTACACAAGAGGAGAGGAAGTGGTGCCAAAGAGATGTAACGAAATGGAGGGCTGGCAGAGCGGTGGGATGTTTTCACAGCACATTATGTTTGAGTACACATCAAACATGCTGCACACCTCTCTTTGATTGTCTCTTGTGAGGTTGCTTTGTAAAAATTGTAAGACAGGGTCTCTTGGTAGAAAGGCAAGCATGCCGTAAATACACACTCATAATGACATAACAGCCACTTTGTAAACAGACATGACAAGCTCCCAAGAGATGCTAACAGTGAGTAAAGGTTTGTTCATTCAATAATGATATGCCACTTATATTTAATTTTTATCATACTTAAAAGATTAAACTATACCCATGTTAATCCTTTTACAAGTAATTACTTACTTACTTACTTACATGTAAATAAAAAAAATCTTTTTAGACAATCTAATCTGATCATCTGGCAAAAATTTGTTTGTGTAACAGAAGAAAAGGGTAATTTCGGCTTGCCTTGTTCCTTTCCAACACCACCAATTAGAACCAAAACCTTTTTAACATCAATTTGATAAAAGCAGGTTTATATTAAGACAGGAAGAACAGAGCATACCATATATATATATATATATATATATATATATATATATATATATATATATACACATATTGAGTATTTCCCTTGGTCTGTTATTACGGCATGTTCACTTCAATAAATCTCTGAGCTTGTTTCCATTAGCTCATCATTCTAGTCACAGTAAGCTAGATAGTGCACAATTTATAATTAACAGTGAAACCAGTCTAGTGGTCACATGTATCTTATCCATTGACTGTTTTCTCCACCTGCTGTGTGGTGTGTGAAAGCTATGGGCTTTAATCGTATTGCCCCTTTCTGTAGAATAACTGTGAGTACTTTCTTGGCAAAGGCATCCACAGCTCAAGGGTTACTGCATGGTCGATCCTCCAGTGAGGTCCTTTCCATTCTGATTCAATCAATCTTTATTCCATCCACTGCCAAAATCAATTGCACTACGCCTGGGATGCCTGGTTAAAATGTGGGCAGGCACAAAGTGGAGTCAGGCATGGGTAGTTCACGCTACAACTTTATCTCAGACAGGGTTTCCTTATTCACTATTGCATATAATGTTAAGTACAGAAATACATGTTATAACCCTCAAACCATTTGAACCCTTTTAAAGATAGATATTGTGCAATATATTCAGTTGGTTTGCAATTTTCTGTAAGAAATGGCCATTTAATGAAAACTAAATGTTGTTGATGTTAAATAAATATATAAAACAATCATTTGGAGTGTTATAGTTTGGATAAAAAGGTCACCGTACCGCTTATTTTGCTTAATTAAACTCAAAAGGTCATTAATCAATAATGTTCTTTAAATATTACAAATTATTGAAAAGACAGGGGCTGGTGCATAGTGGCTGGAGCAACAGTGGAAGGCAAGGACCCCAACGAGCCGATCTCTAGCCACGGAAACTGGCCTTAGGAACGTGGTACGTTACCTCACTGGCAGGGAAGGAGACTGAGCTCGTGCGGGAGGTTGAGAGGTACTGATTAGAGCTAGTCGGGCTCACCTCCATGCAGATATTGGGCTCTGGAACTATGCCTGAGAGAGGCTGGACTCTCTACCACTCTGAAGTTGCCCGCGGTCAAATGTCTTGGTGAAAGTCTCAGGTGAAGAGAGCGGCGGTGAGTTGGATCCAGTGGCGGGGGAGAAAGCTGGACAGACTAGGTTGTCTATTTTGGGGACCACATGGTTTTGTCTCTATTTTTTGCAGATGATGTTGTCATGTTGGCTTCATCAGGCCAGGACCTTCAGCGCGCACTGGGATAGTTTACAGATGAGTGTGAAGCGGCTGGTATGAGAATTAGCACCTCCATGTCCAAATCCATGGTTCTCAGTCAGAAAAGGGTGGCTTTCCCCATTCAGGTTGGTGGAGAGCACCTGCCTCAATTGGAGGAGTTCAAGTATCTTGGGTCTTGTTCACAAGTGAGGGAAAGATGGAGAAGGAGATTGACAGGCAGTTCGGTGAAGCTTCTGTAGTAATCCAGTCAATGTACAAGTCTGTCGTGGTCGTGGTAAAGGATAAGCTGAGCAGCTCGATGTACCGGTTAATCTACATTCCTACTCTCCCCTATGGTGATTAGTTGGGGGTCATGACCAAAAGGACAAGATCCCGTATACAGACGGCCGAAACAAGCTTTCTCTGTGGGGAGATACGGTGAGGAGCTCGGGCCATTGGGATTGAGCTCCTCCACATCAAGAGGAGCCAGCAAAAGTGGCTCGGACATCTGTTCCAGATACCTCCTGGACGCCTTCTTTGGGAGATGTTCCAGGCGTGGGGAAGACCTTGGACACACTGGAGGAACTATGTCTCTCGGCTGGCCTGGGAACGCCTCGGTATTCCCCCAAAAGAGCTGGAGGAAGTGTCTAGGGTGAGGGAAGTCTGGGCGTCACTGCTAAGACTGCTGCCCTTGTGACCCGGTCCCTCATAAGGGGATGAATGAAAAGACACACAATTAGCTGAAACCATTCCACGCTTACCTTACAGTGTAGCATAATTTCCATTTAAGTAAAAAAACAGACATTAAATCTAAGACATAAACTTACACAAACTGACATTAAAACACTGACTGAAAACTACCTCTAAAGGCCAGCTTTGTTTTCTTACATCACGACCTTGTGAGGACCCTGTTGCTGCCAAAAGCACCTGGCAGCTGAGAAAATATGAACCAACTTAATGAGTTGTTTAGGAGAGTAGGAAGTAGCTAGTGTTTGTGCTCTGGTGTCCAAGGTTATGAGATATTTTTTCTACACTGGGTGTAACACTACAAACTGAAGCCTACAATGACTTCTCCTTTCTGAAAACTTAAAACAATTTTCTGGAACCAACAAGTAAACCTTATAAAGTTAGTAAAGTATATAAAGTATATAAAGTATATAAAGTATATAAAGTATATAAAGTATATATATATATATATATATATATATATATATATATATATATATATATATATAACAGGTTATGAAGGGGGTTAACTACAGAACTATTTGACCTTTTAATAAAAAAGTTATGGTTCTTGTTTAAAATTAACAATATTTCAACAGTATTTCACTTTATATCCATGAATGACTAATAAACAGTTTGGAAATGTAAGCCTCTTTCAGGTAAGCTAATGACTGAATTTAGTAGCTTTTGCAGCAACCTGCCTTTATGAAAAAGGGGGGCACAGAGGCAACTGGCTTTCATCCAACACAAACACGGCCTTGAATACTTAGCACAGAACTCTTTGCCAATACACTGGTCCTCTGTAAATGGAGGAAAAGGAGAGATAGTGAAGGAGGAGGAGAGGAGACTTGATTAGGAAACATTAATGGGACTACCTTGTCACATTGCATAGATATCTGGGCCATGGTCCAAAGCGTTACTGACACTGCACTAAAGTAACAACAAGGAGGTGAGGATCACACAGATGCAGCATAAAGAGATTTTCCAAAGTAAAAGCATTAGTAGACCCTTGTTTGAATTAGATTCTTAAATAGACTCAACTGCGTACAATACGGCTATAATGTTGTTACTGTTAAAAAGTGCCAACTGCTGGGATATTTAGTCTTTTACCTCAATATGGCATAGACACGGACCTATAGTAGAGAAATTGCTACAACATGCAAACAGGAATTTCAGCCACTTAAAATATATTAGTGCTTCCACAAACTAAGACTATTTAGTGTAAGCATGTTGGTACCCAATTTTGCCACTTATTTCCTCGGGAATGCCAAGCTCCGCAGAAAAGATTAAATGCATGAGGTCCAGTAGCTGGTTCACTGATAACTTAAAGTTATAAAGTCTAGTTCAACAGTGTAGAGCCATGGTACAGGATGTTAAAAATGTCTTTCTTCTGTTGAAAATGTTTAATTTCTTAAATTTAAACTTAATGACATTCAGTGTGTGCCTCTTAGCTTATTATTTCAGGGAGTAGCTTGGCTATGTTTTAATGGCGAAATGCCTTCCTGATGCAACCCTCTCTTTTTACCCGGGCTAGGGACCAGCACAGAGACCTGTGGCTGGAGTTGCTCCAGAGGGGATCCAAACCCCCAACCTTCTGCACCCAAGCCAGTTGCACTACCCTCTGAACTTAACGCAATTTTTTTTTTTAATATTTTTGGCAGCGCAAGGCAAAAGTGAGATACACTATAAACAGGTGACAGGTGGCAGATACAAAAGAGAGCTCAACTCACACTATGCTAATTGCTCATTTAAGCCTTCTCCCCTGGTGGGTGGAGAGAGTGATGGGGTGTGTGAGGGAAGCCCCACTTTGATTAGGTGTGCTGAGCCCAACTTTGCTTCCAGTTCAGTGTGCTTGATTTGAAGAGTGACCTTGAATAAAACTACTTCTTAATCCTGGTCCCTATCTTTTTATAAGAAGAATGAGGACTATCCCAAGATGCCATAAAGAGCTACAGAGCATCTGCCTAAAATAGAGATGATTCAAAAACCAATACATGCATTCTTACTTTCACTTACAGCCCTTTTTCACATGGGCCGAACTCCATGCCGGTTCTGGTACTGGCCTTGGTTCGTTCTTTGAGACTGAGAACCAGTGTTCACACTAGGCATGACATTCCCAAGCCTATTTCATCAAGTGAAGGTGGTAATCAACAAATAGGAGACTACATGTGAGCTTTAGTACTTGAAAAAACACGTTTTTTTTTTCCTTTATTTAACCATGAGAACCTCATTGAGATTAAAAATCTCTATTTTAAGAGTGTCCTGGCCAAGACAGCAGCTCTTTCACAAGTTTCAACAAACAGTAACAGGCTTTTCCAATCCTTGGTACAATACAATAAAACATTGAAGTGCTTGAATATTAAAAACAAGTAAAGCCATCAGTAGATAACATAATCATGAAATCAGGCAAATAATCTGCAACACAAAAATGTTATCAACACACGTTTTATTTATTTTTTTCAAACTATATAACTATCCACTGAAGATGATAAGAAAACAGCTACAACATTTATGGAAAAGGACAATGTGGTGTAGAAATTACTGCAGTCAAATGTTAAAGTGTATGGCTTTTGGTATTCATCTAGGACGCATATAATATTCTAGATCAGGCCACAAAATGATTTCTGCAGTATGGCTTGCTATTTTTGATACCGCCACCCTCAGTGGTATAAATCCTTAATCTGTACCAGCCTTTACCCAATTAGAAACAATTACTGACTAAAGGGTGTGAAGAGACCCAAAGGAAATGGCTTAGAAAAGCACAAAGCAAAATCGTAAAACACAGTTCATAAATGAAAAATACCAATAACTTAACTCATGGAACAAAACCACAGTCACAGGAAAATATATCCCCATCATGACAAAATAATCATAGTATGACAAAATAATAATAGGAAAGAGGAATCACCATGGACAGGATTTAAAGCCCCCCAGATTTAGCACATCACATCTTTTAACATGTCCGCTTCGCCATAAGCAGAAGGAGCAATTTCCATAGCTTTGGACGGCTGTCTAGGTTTGCATGAGATTTACGGTTTGGCTGTCAAGTCAGAATCCATTGTAAATGTGTTCCATAACAAACTCATGTAATTAACAGCATACTTTGGAAGCTAACCTCTTTCATTTAGCATCCTACTGAGCTGCCCGAGCTTCTCAGAAGAACAGACTTTAACAAATGGCTTTAATAGGCAGAGTTTTACCATGTAAACCTCAAAATCTAGAGCGGCATCTCAAAGCTTTGACCAAGGAGCAAATATGAGTAATTTGTATACATGTCTACTGGGAGACATAACTTCTACAATTGGAGGAATTACTTAGTGTAGTTACTAGAGAAAATATCTTTGTAAAATCACATGTATGCAGAGTTATGTCATGTAAAGAGAAAATGAGACAGAAAAGAAAGAAAAAAGAAGGGAAGAAAGATGATATCACTCCCTAACAGCGGTTAGGGCACACAGTGATGAGGCTATGAGGCAATCGTAAAGGCTCTTCAAATGCAACCAGCAAATTTACTCACACGGAAAATTAAGCAGAGACGGCATTCTGTCCCCCTAAAGACTTTAAGATATATGGCTGCTTTTGTAATTATCACGGGTCAGGTCCTAAATTGAGATATGTTCATATGTGAGTGGTTTTGGCGTAAATCTTCCTCTGTGTGATTCTTAGCAGTACTCGAGTGTGGCTTTACATTTACGGTTAAATGTGTATGGGCTTGTGTTGATACGAACGGCTGTGTCGGGTGATATATGTGTTTTGGTAGGATTGAGAGAACGCTGTCGGCAGCTGCTGGCTGCCATTCACACCTGAGAGGACCCATGTCCTGATGAGAATTAATGTACTCTGACATCCTATGGGACTGTGGCAGCCCCAAGAGGGCCTAATGAAGAAATACAACCTTGCCAAGAGAGAAGGGGCATATCAAAAGGATCCCTTAGGCCCCAGGGGAGGGCACACAGGGAGGGCATGGCAAGGATTTTTGGCAGTAATAGCAAAAAGTGATTATTCGGGACTTGGATATCTTTATTAGGATATTCTTTTTTTTTGTTTCTTTCTTTATACCAGAATAGAAATTGCCTCATATGGTCATCAATTTGCTGATAAGCATTACTGCAGTAATTAAACATGCAAATCTTACTAACATATGCTGGGAAAAAAATAATCAATCATATTTTTAGAACACTTGAGGCTGAACCAATTGTCTGCAGGGTGTGACCTCAAAGCAAGACACTAAAGGGAAGGATCCTGGAGGTCTCAGAGGTTAAGGGACCATCCGCAGAAGGTCATGTGGTTTTTGTGAGAGGTCGCATAAGCATCATCTTAAGGGATCTGTGCTTAAAAATAAAGCATTGGTCATTATGTTAAATCTATTTGTGTCACAAGTGATGTATCATCCAAGTCCCAATTAAAATGTGTCCTTTTGAATGTGCACTGACTTTTCCTTCTCTAAAAGGGACAGATGGTAAAGCATAATGGGAAATTCCTAGCTCTCATAAGACCACAAAGACAGGGAATGAGGTAAAAACAAGTTTCCTATCCCTTATGAAGTCAGTACAGTTCCTTATTTGCACATTATTTTCCCCATATCGTTATGAATTTCCAATGCTTCATGGCAAACATTAATTATGAGTGATTTATAGTTCTGCTCAAAATATAGGTCTGATGGCCAAGAAGCGCAAACAGACCATAAAGTTGCAAGGTAGGGATATTAGCACATTACTATGAGTTTAGTACTAGTGGGGTCTTTGTGGGTGGTATAAATGGCAAAACATTGAGTTAGAAAATGAAGTAAAAAGTAATTAGAGACTACTGCCAGAAAGATCAGCACCTTCTGAATCCCTTCATGACTTTGACTTACCGTCCACAAACCGCCAGGAAATGGAGCCCATCCAGTCAGAATTGCAGGCATGACCATGTGACGTCAGTCCAACCAATATGTGCAATTACAATGTTCACAAGGTCACACATCATTCTGTGAACTCAAGCAAGGATGAAAAAACATCAGGAGATAAAGCAGATTGGGGCTGTAAATGTGATCAGAAGCTCTCTTTTGGCTAAAACAGCGAATTTAAGGTAATTTGAACTCCATTTGCCAACTCTTCAGTATTCAAACAGCAACTGTCAGTAAGAGACACCAACCTGGATTTGGCTCTTACACTAATCCCTGAAAATTATAGTGTAACAGCATCCATGGAAAGTCACACTGGCCTTTATGTCTTGAAAAAAAATAACCTTCATATTACCAGCAGTAAATCATATTGCATAGTGTGCTTGTTACTTGCGGGTAACAAGACACAAATGATCAACCAAATCCTAAATCCATGCTCACCACTTTGCACAAGTCGAGCACAGAGTGGCGCAGAGGGAAAGTGGGTGTATAAAATTGGCTTTCTTTTCAACCTCTAACGTTTGGACCAAAAATATCTCTTTCATCCCCTATTAAAATTTACCACACCTTTCTGTCAGAACAGTCTGGGTGTACATGTATAGTATGCAGATGAGAAACACCCAGGCTAGTCATCAAGAGGGCAAACAAGACTTCCAGCTGAACAAACACAGTCAGGCAGAACAAGCCATACATCATAGAAGGCACTTGTATCCAACTTTGGATTGCTCAAACACTTCTTGATATATACATGCTCTATTTACAGTACTTGTACATTTTACTTATTTACCACAAAGCCCAAATCTCTGTTAATATCCTTAGAGCCCAAAAAAAAAAAGAAAAAAAAAAAAGATGGCCATCATTTTGAGAATGCGTAAAATATCTAATGTGTGTGTACGCTCAAATTATAGTGACATAATCTTGAAGTGAATGAAAAACCTTCAAACTTTAACATTATAGGGTTTCATAATTAACCAAATATTTAACATGGCTGTGTTATTCTTTAGCATTGCGTTTGTAGTCTTCCAACTGTCTCCTCCATACAGATGTACAAGTGGGTTGTACAAGTTAATTGCTCCCGATTATGATTTATTCCCACGTCACCTAATGCATAAGTCTCTTGTTCTCATTAAAGCAGAGATACTACATCATCAGATTGGCTCTTAATTGGCTTAAGTCTGGCTTTATGGGATAGTCAATTATCCTCTGGACACTATTTGATTGTGATAATTTTTGCAACTGCAGGTCGAGGGAACTCTGACCCCACATCATTGAATAATACAAAGAGCATTCCCTTGGTCCATGTATAATTTCCTCTGTGACCAATCAGTTTGTAATTAAAACCATAAGATTTGCAACGGCTACAATACCCAAAGCAATGTCCTGTACCCGGGTAAAAAAACATATAACGATACAAGTTTGAATTTTGTTTGATTCTAAATAACTTGGATATTTTTTTATATATTTTAATTGAATGAATGGACTTTTTATAGTCACAAAAAAAATCATACTTTGATTTTCTAAAGGAGCAAAACTACTGGCATGCAGCTATTTTGGGGCTGTGCATAAGAATCTGTGAAGTGGTGCTAGTAATCCTGAGAGTGGGTCTGCGAGAGTTATGGCTTTAGCTAGCCTGTAGTTTATGTGCACTCTGGGTAAAATGCAGAGCACTTTGAGAACATTTATCATAAAACACTGGGAAGGGACTGGGATGTAAAATGGCTGCTGTGCACGGCCTTAGTATCTGCAATCTGATATAAACTCTCCAGATAAATAATGTATGACTTTACCGAGGGAAAAATGTTCAAGTGCCCCTTATTTCTTGCTCTGACAATTATAATGCTTTGTAAGGTTTTTGTTTTGCTCTTTTTTCATTTGGGCAAAACTACTACTTCTCTTTAATGGCACCACCAATAATGCCACATGGGTTTGCTTGTCCACAATGTGAACGTTACTACACCTAAGAACATTAACGTGGAGGAATAGCAAACAGAATACACGATAATTTTTTAATTGTTACTTATCCAATCGGTCCATTTGCATTCACACTTTATAAGTAATTCTCCCAAAGGCATAAATAAAGCCTCCATCTCAGAAAGGACACAGGCAGTGGGACTCCACACACATTGGCACTGGCATTTAGCAGGTGACAAATGGAGTTTACCAGAGTGAGCCAGCCCAGAAGGTTCACTCCAATGGGTTGATAAATGTAGAAGTGAGTCCCAACAGGCAGGTTTATTTTTATTACATCTGTCACTGTTCCTTTGCGATGTCAACACAACAAGTACCTGTATGCAGTGTTGTATAAGAAGCACAAACACAGATCTAGTCTGGCCTTAACACCATGTGGTCCAGAAAGCCTGCTTTTGAATGAAGATCAATAATATGACAGAATCTAAAATAAAAATGGGATAGGATTTCAAACAAGAAATCTGTTGATATTCATGCCATACAATGACTAAACAAAACCAGTTTATCTTTATTTCACTTAGGTAACATAGTCATCATTTCCAATAACCATAAAAACAAGAAAAACACAATTTCTTTGCCCTTTGTCTATTTCACAAAATTATAGAAAAAGGACACTGGAGAAAAAAGGAAATTATTTTTTAAGAAAATGATTCATGGGCTTGAGGCAGCGCACCTCATGAGTCAACAATGTACTGTGGGTGTCTTTGGGGTTGTTTTGGGCGAGGGTGTGTATCAATAGGTAATAAATCTCCCAGCATTCCCGGGATAAGGACAGACTCACAGGTGTCTTACTCTTAACACAGCAGCCTCAGCAGAACACACAGGTCACAGAGAATCAGGGACTCACTGCGGACTACAGGTCAGCTAGCAAACAACACAACACTTAACAACTTGGTTTCATGAAATTTTCTTTTTGGGTGTCCTTTGGCAGTTAGACAGTTAAGTATTAATTATGTTATTTATTATGCCTTTTTGAGATATGACTCTTGTATGGAACATGTTTACGTCCATACAAGATATGTCAGCAACAACCTGCATTTGTAAATTTAATTCTTTTTTAATGCGCTGCCCAAATATATAGCTTAGAGGCAACAGAAAAAAAGAGGCAACAGAAAAAAGATGCAACAGAAAAAAGAAACAGGGTAAATAAGATGAGATTTTCCTTTCTCTGTGTATTAAATAATTGGATATTAAAGATGAACATTGAGTTTTCTCTGCTCTACGAACCATTGATAGCGTCAAGATAAATATCCATTCTAAAATATTTTGTATTCTTTCAAATCACATTTCAGCAGAGATGAATTTAAAATCACTTGCACTCCATTAGTCCTAATGAACTTCTTCTAACCAACGCCTTCCCTTTCACCAATGGTCCTTCTATGTCCGAAACAAGTGTCTAACAATTTTACAGGCAATTAAGCAGTATTCATAGTTAGACCTGCAAACAATGCAGATTTTTACTGCCTCCACCACTCTAACCACCTTCTCCCAGGATGGTTTAATGTTGGCACTAATAATCTTGACATCTAGGACATCTATGGGCTAAGTACGTTTTTAACAGTTACATTAACCTCATGCAATTCAGCAAAGATTTCTACTGCAATTCTTTGACTTGGTAAAGATTAAAAAAATACATCTCCTGTTCAGCCTAACAGACATAAAACACATGTTATTTTCCCCCTGACTGGCACAATATGGCAACAGAGTGACAACTGGGGAAAAGTTAGTTTACAATTGTGTAATTCACAAAATCAGCAGAACTGAGCAGAGGGCTATTATGAGCACAGCAACATGAAAGGCCCCTTAGGCAAGAGGAAATACAGTTTTCTAAGCAATAAGCCAACAAATACACATTAATTTTTAGCATTTTATTTTGATTTGAAGTGAGGAGATTTCTTTTGCCTTTTTGCCATCTAACAAGAATCAGAACCGTCTACTTTATGTGCTACAAGCTCTACTAGGTGCCCCAAATAAAACAGCAGGCACACACATGATTGATAAAAGGCTAAATTATAAAGGAAGTGACAAACAGTGTTCTTATTGAGACGTAATTCATTCATTAAAGCCACAGCAGGAAAATGTGTCACAAGTCGTAATGTCTTTCATACTGAGCAGACATGATTTGATTAGAGGCAGTGTTATTTCATGGGTAAACTGTGGTTGTCATTTAGAGACATGCAATCCCTACTTGTATTTTACCAAAGAAACACAGGTTAATTTCCTGTGCACATGTCTGAGCTGCCCAAGTTTGAGTCTTTGAAGTCATTTCACATAGCCTGCCTTTGTGATTTTAAATTTGCATCCATTATTTACAAAGAAAAAAGAAGAGGGGGCTGAAAGTGTATCGAAATACTTCTTGCCCCAGGTAATTATCCACTAGTCTTAGTCCAGCCCTGTTTATGAAATGTACTCATGTTTATGCACATGAAGGAGATTACACATTCAAACAGCCAGGCCACTATTTTACTTCCTCACTAGGTAATTATATACGGATTAGACCACATTCAAAATGCAAAGAAAACCCTCCATTTCTCGCATCACATAGCTGGGATTTTTATTAGATTAAAAAAGAGAATAGGCCCAAAATTGTGATACTGTAATTTTTATTTCAAATCAATCGGGCTTCACTGTGTTAAAGTCATAATGGGCTGGAGGCAATAAGAAAAAAAACATTAAAATAATTAGGCTAGTTCACAGAGAAAAACCTTGTATTGACCCCTTTGTGGTTTTGTCCCTGTGCATCTCCAGACAATCACCACTGTCAAAATCTAAAAGAACTTCAAATCGATTACTTTGTGACTTGAATCAGAAGACCAGAGCCACACACTAAAAACAACCAACAAGTAGTCTTGCCATAGATCTCTACAGACGCTTTAAAATGACATCACCAGTGAAGCACGGTGTGATAATAGCCTCAATGCTAATCCATTCGCTGACATTGCTATATAAATTTCAAAGGTGACACATTAAAAATAGATGTATAGTTCCCTTTTGACAAAATCCCTGCAATGTTTCATCTCTATAAAAAGGTATTGGAAAAAAAATAAATTCTTCCAGCAAAATTCTGCTACAAATAATAGTGTTCAATTTCAAATTCAGATGAACACATACTTTCCTTCACATTGCTAACCTCATAAAGCAGAGCAAAACAAGTCAAACCAAGTCCCTGAATAAATCAAGTGTTCTGTAATTTATAAAATTACCAAGTGTATAATGAGCCCAGTCCACTTTTGGTGTACACAAGTTTCTTTCTTGAGTGTTTGGGTAAATTATTGTTTGAAGCATGCCTTCAGATCAGGACATTTATACAGCAGAGGAACTCTAGTGGGGGGGGTTAGAGGTTGAGAGAGCAGGCCCTAGTCATTCTTACAATAAAGAAGAGTCAAACTCAAGAAGAAACAATAACTGCACTTCCTCTCCACTAGTGCCCCCATGCACACAAATGCAGAAAAATGACAGGAGGTGACGTTCCCTGCTGCATTACTTTTGAGTTACGGAGGTGATTTGCAATTCAAAGTGTCTGAGGAGTGCTGACCACAACACTAACGCCTCCACAGGCCCACTGAGGCAAATAAGACCTAGGGCAATTTGCAGCCCCTTTTGCTAGGAAACACATTTTAGGCAAACTCATGTAAAATAAAAATATGATAAATATCTAAACTAATGAGGCCAAATTTTGTTTCATGGACTAAAAATAGAGGTGTGCGTGAGGAGTTAACTTTAAGTCAAGGCCACCTTTTCTTGGAACAACTTAGACCGCGATGGCCTTGCCAATCTTGCAAACGTAGCTGATGTGTTTCTCTTGCAAATGAATGTTTTGCATATCTGCTTAACTGGTGAAATTACAAGTTATTTATGAAAAGAGCAAACAATGTGTTGATTTGCATTTCAATCTGAACAAAAAAGAAGACATAAAAACAAAACTTGTGGTTAAGTAAAAGTGAAAACATGTTGTTAGATGTAATTCAGTCATCATCGTCACAACCTGAAAGATTTTCACATGAACTATTAATCATAGTGTGTGACATATCTGCTGCCATATGGAGGAGCAGCATGTGAAGAGCACCAAACTTGCTGATCCTCTGTAACTCTGCCCAATTAATCCTATTGCCTGCCTCATCCACTTCAGGCCTGTTCTGTGGCCCAGCCAGAGAGAAACACAAGTGCAGGATTTGTCCCATCAGAGACAAGGGAAGTCAAATCAGTCATGATTAATGGAAGAGAGTAAAACTACCACAGATGATTCAGCAACACCTGGGACTGAGAGAACAACAATATTAACAACAATGCATGACATGTACCACATAAGTAATAATTGCATGATAATTATCCTGTAATGCTTCAAAATCTAAAAGAGAAGTTTGTAGTGCATTTGTTCTCCATCTTGTTTGTATGATAGAGACTATCTGATGTGACTACCTGTACTAAACATTGATTGATAGATTTACTGACCTTTGCAATGGGAGAAGGCAAAAGCCAGTTTCTCATGCAAAGGAATCAATTAGTACTTCAAGGAGAATCCATAGTGCCTTTCAGTTACGAGCAGCTGCAATCCTAAACTTATATGCGATATAAATATTGCATATAACAGAAGAATTAAAAAGGTTTAAATACAGTGAGTGCATAAAATCTTGTTTGAAAGTGACTACAAGAAAGTGAACCACATTTGTGTAGTATGTCTGTGAAGGACTCAGTCATCCAGGTCATCTTGAAGAAAAGGGTCAAAGCAAAAGCATCTGGACATTCAAGCATCTCTGATTCCAAGAAACTTCATCACTTCTGGTAATAGAGCTGAGCTTATATCTCTAGAGGGAGGAGTTTGACCTGAAAATAGACCTGATTGGACCAGACTGTTCTGGTTTCATAGTTGTTAGCTATGAAAGGACAGCGTGACTCCTGATGTTAGAGTTGTTAAAGGCTCAGGTGAGTTGTTAGTGTCACTGTTCCATTCAGGTGTTGTTGTTGTTCTAGAGGGAAACTCTTTTGATTTAGGTTTCAAAACACTGTTATAAATACTAGGCGGCATGAATCTGAGGCCACCTCCTCTGATCAAAGAGGGCTTATCCATTTGAACAAAAATGGCTTCCATAACAACTTCACTGATTAACTTTAACGACTCTCCAATCAGGTTTATTTTCAGGTCAAACTCTAGAGATATAAGCACAGCTCTCTTATCAGTTGATCTCAGAATCGATAAAAATCTCTTGGAATTAGAGACGAAATGTCTTCACTTTGAAAACTGAGTCCAGATGCTTTTGCCTTCACCTTTTCTCCACATATGTGTAGGTAATTATCACAATATCTTCAGCAGTCCAGCAGCACATATTTTGTTTTAAGTCACTTTGATTTTGTTTGACTTGAACAATAACCAGTCGTGGTTGGTCTATGTGTTACCCACTAAGTCAGAGGAGCACTGCAAATGTTCCATTCAGCATCTGGCTTTCACATTACATTTAAAGCCTTTTGAGAAATTTTTGAGAAGTCTCAGAAATGTGTTGGAATTAAATGAAGCTGCTTAGCTGGACCATTTCCAAGGGTATGTTTCACACACCATAAACCTTAGAGGAATCTTTAAACATATAACCCAAAAGGTTAAATTCATCAACAAGCATGCATTTTAAAATCTAAAATAACAAGCTGCTTTGCATTTGAAAGAAATAATGAAACCATAAAATTATCAGGATTTATGTCTCTGGCAATTGGAAAAAGTAACATTTTGTATTGCTTGGAAATCAATTGAAACAATGGCCAATTGTATATTTTTAAAACTTCCGAATGTACATTAAGAAAAACATGTGGCACTACAGCTTTAATAAAATCACTATTATATATCTATACTTTATGGTTTTTAATCTGTGCTGTAAGGTTATACTATAATTTTGTTGAAACCTGACCTAAAGGTTCCATGAAAATGTCAACAGGAAAAAACTTTCTACAAGAAATATTCACAAAGCTGGCCATTTAGACCTCTAAAATCACAACATTTTTCTAGGATTACATATGACACGGCCTTTTCCACAATCCAAAAAACAAATCTGTTTATGCGCTTCAAAATCCATGTCAAATAACCAGCACCTGTACGAGAGCTGTTTTACTGTAAAACACAGATATTGTTACCAGCTTAGGCAAAACTACAGAATGATATGAAGACTGATATAAAACATAACATAATACAATAATAAATCATGTTGAAGTCTAACAGCAGGGACGCTCATTCTGAATATAAACTTATATTATTCCTATTGAATACTGATCCTGTCAAACAACAAACTGTGTAAATGTCTCTAATAGGATTACAGCCAATGAAATGATGTTGTCCAATAAAGATGCTGAGACATGGAAAGGGGGGAGGGGCTGGCCAATAAGTGGAGTACCTTTACCTCTCAAACACTGGAAAAGAAAGCACGAGTAGGAGGTCAGATGGGTGAAGGACTACAAACTTGCAAATGCTGGATCAAGGATAATTCCCCTAGGCCCATGGGTAAGTGCTCGACTGTAGCTTCAAACAACACTGGTTGACTTAGTGGCTCTCTGGAACATTCCTTGGGTCTCACAAAATAAATGTCTGGTGACCCGTTGAACTTTGTGCTACATTTTTATTTTGGTATTTATAGATGGGTGTAGAAAATGAATAAAGATCATGTTTACGTGATTATCTTAACATGTAATAAAAGCACTAGTTTCATACAGGTTTGACTATGTATTCCTTGGACTGAACCATAGGGTTACAAGGCACTGTGGGGAAATATAGATGTGCTGATGTTCACAAACGCAGCCTAGTATTTACATAAAGTGGGACAGAAAAAGCAAACTCCCTTTACCGCAAAGCCTTCACAAGGGCATCTGAGAGATAGAGACAAAATAACTCTAGTAAGAGTCCTACAGTACAACAAACAACGCTCTAATAGACTGTTGCTCTCCTACCTTCCTGAGACCACCTACCCAGCAGAGAAATCAGGTCATGCACCTGCAAATGGTCAGAGCCAAAACACAAAACCAAACAACATGTGATTAAGGCTTGCTACTACTCAAGACCTTGACCCCCACCAAAACCAAAAAAGTAGAGATATGAAGTAGTGTGTAGTAGTGTGGCAGCAGAGGACCAGTGGGGGTAGAGTATGTCATGTGACCACACTTGTTTCTATAAAAATATTGATAGAAAGAATATTCTAGGATTGCATAATGAAAGTTTTCAAATTATAAATGCTATTGGTTAAATACTAATAAGATATTTAAACTTTAAAAAATTCTTCAATTCTTCAATAAGAATAATAACAGTCTCTCATAAATAAGAGAGACATATCTGTGTTGTCATTACAACTGTTGACTGACCTCACGACGACGCTGCTTGACCTATTATATTTTTGAGGACTCATTTGATCATTTGCTCATTTCTTAGGAAAATGTATTCAGTTCTCCAGGTCCTGCTCTTTCCACTAAAGTGATATTATCAGTGATAATGTGTGCACATTATGTTCTGCAGGACCTTATTTGAATAGAGACTTATTAGAACATGCCTTTGAGTTTTTGGACAGCAGACAAACATTCTCCCAGTTGTTTGTACTGTAAATCACATTATGCCCCACAACGTCCTCCAACAAACCTCCGGTCTACCAACACCTCCTACTGTGACACATTAATTATAACTTCCTGTATACAGCCTATCCCAAGCCATGAATACGTAATGCACCAAAATGAGTCATATTCACATAACAGACGCCCAGCAGTGAATAAATACAACCTATCCATCACACACTGCCCAGTGAAAAATTAATGAAAGCCCACAGAGGTAAGCAGGATGCAAGGCCCAGCCAACGGGAAGAGTGGAAATTATTAGCGTATGCCTAAGAGTGAACTGTTCATTTTGTCCCAGTCTTTTATTCCAAATGAGAACCAACTGACTGGTGAAATTCAAGAATGTGTCAGATAATAGGTATGGCTTAATGTGAAACTATTTTATCCAAATTTTACTTTCATATCACTTTCTTTCAAGGGACTGTCTGTGTCTTAACGTTGGATAGTGACAATTATAAAGGAAACTGTCATGCCATTTATCTGTTATGTCCCAGTGGGTGGTGTTGGCTGCAGGTTGACAAATGCTCCTGTTGAAACGCTTCACATGTATGAGTAAAGACAAGCTAAAAAAGCAAAGCTGATTGTAATGTCAAATAATCTGAGAATTCCTGTCCTTTTTGCTGCATTTTTCAGACATAGACAAATTTGTACCATTTGTACATTTTACAAGTGCTATTATATTGTAAACATTTTCTTTTTGTGCATTTCAGAACCATAAAGAACAAACTGTCAAATGACAAGGCAATCAAAGTGAGTTACTAATATGAGAAAGATACTGTAAAAGACAAGTTTGTAAAAAATAACTATAGCACTATCTGTATTGTTGGCCTACACCACGCTGACGGTCGATTCTCACTTAGCCCCCCTCCTTCCGCTGCTGCCTTCACTTCTCTTATTGCCCCTTCTGCTCCTCGTGTCTGTTAAGTCAGCATGACATTTTATGATGCCTGGATATTAAAAAGCAGTTTCTATTATGTGTGAGAGGGAAGTGGAAACAGCCATGCTCATGCTAGGTAATTAGGGGAACCAGGCAAGGGGATATTTATGAATGCAGTAGAAAGCTATGGGGAATTGGTGTGTAATGTCCTGATGTCAGTAACAGTTTTCTCCTTAACACTATACTGAACGTTTGTAAAAGAGGGAATTCACCTTGAATTTGTGATTCAACTAAATCCTTGGCTACTTTGGACTTTGTAATGCTAAATGTTTCCAAAAAATTGTCCTGGGATGTTTTATTATCATTGGGCAGCAGCTGATACAAGTGGAATTTTGTCATCTAAAACTTGATCATATTGGAAGATGATGATGATGATGATGATTATCATTATTATTAGTAGTAGGATTGTAAAATTTCATTATTGTGTGGTGACTTGCCAAATGTTTTTTTTTTTTTGTTTTGGTGGGTTTATTTCCAGCAGACTTTGCATAGTGCCAACAGCCATCTTTCTCTCAGATTGCCTGAGCAGATACAATAAAACCTCCTGTAGTTCATCTGATGTGGTCAGCATATCTGCTCTTGGTGCTCACTGTAAATCTTTGAAAATCTTACTGACCACAAACAAAAAGTAATTTTCTTATAATCTAGAATTATAGTATTATGTTTGTTTAACCTGACTTGAAAGAAGCACTAAAAAAAATAAAACATTACCCAAGCAAGATTTTTTTTTTACTTCACTCACACAATGTGATACTCATGTACCTGTTTGACAAGGGTTACAGCTCTTAGCCCTGTGCAGCTGGAGCATATCTAGCCTTCCTCTGTTCAAAAACATTAAACAATATTTCCAGCCGGCCCCTCAAGGCCTCTGGCTCAATAACAGTTTGAGGCTGGGCGAGAAGTGAGTGGAGGTGGTTCAGACACCTCAGGGCCTTAGGGGCTGCTCCGGGGTTCTCACTGGAACCACAAACCAGCACAGGTCACACTCAAGTTTGTTGCTTTTCGTTTTCTCCAGCTCAGGGACAAAATGAAGCCTTAACCTTGTAATCTACCCAGTGTGTCCCCAGATAGCACTTCTGGATTTAGTGTTGGGGAAATTACACTTCAGATCTGAAAGGTGAGTCGAGAGATATATGATTTTGAGAACAGTCGATGAAAGATGGCAGCTTAAAATGTATTGAGCAACCACTAGACAAAGCTTAGATTTGTCAGTTTTCTTGACAACAATTTCAAACAAAACATCCTCTGTATGGTCAGTAAGTGAAGCAGGTAGATGCATGTTAAACAATAAACATATTAAAAGCTGTGTTTATTTTGAAGTGATATTATCTTTGATGGTTTCAATTATGAGGGTAAAGAAGATATAATGTGACAGCGGTCTCTAAGCCACCTGTCATGGACCGGCCTTAAATACTCATGTTTCCCCGCAGAGTCAACTCAGCCTGTTGAGCCCCACTCCATTTGGTTGACAATCAGCCCTCTGTTCGTGTCTGAGGGTGGGTCCTAGTTCTTCCTAGCTCCTCAAGCCGCAATTCTGTGAAAACAACTCAATTTCAGTCTCAGCTCAAACACACTCGATCATGTAAAAATACACACATACACACTCTTGGATCTACTTCTAAACCCCTCGCCCACTGCGGTGCAGGACCTATGGGGAACCTAACCCTAGTCCTGCCACTTACCATTACACTCCTGCCTTTCTGCTTCATTAAAAACATCTGTATGTTTGGTGTGTCTGTATGCATGTGGGTGTGTCTGCATATTTAGCACAAAAACACATGCAAATGTGGCTCTGGTCATACTATATTTTGGGTGTGACAGCATACAAACCGATTACTTTGAAGATAACACTAGACTACTCCTGATATTTCAGCCAAGATGTTTGGATCCTTAAGAAACAGCGATAGTCATTAAGTAAACGGCTATTGTTTGTAGCCAATGTTCTTGGAGTCAGTTTATTGACAAGTGAATAATGATAAAAGCAAATGCTACAAAGAAAAAAATGTTTTTTTACAAACTAATGGTGTAATTGAGCCATTCTTTTTTTTAAATTATCACTTAATTATCCCTGGGGGGAAAGTAACTGTCAGCAGCCACCACCAGGGGGCTTTCTTAAGGTTAAGAGAAAAAAAGGTTTAAAAATTTGAGGTAAGTTGCTCAAGCATCTTGCTAAACGTAACGCCGTTGTTGCGCTTGCACGGTAACCTAAGCATCAGAAAAATTCAGATCTCATCTGACTGGCTGCCCTGTATATCAATCAAGTGATTGGATGGATGATTGGCTGACATCTATTTTTTTTTTTTTCTTGCGATCTACCAATACTTCCTTTGCGATCGACTGGTAGATCGTGATCGACTTATTGAGTACCCCTGATCTAAGGAGTAGGTTCAAATCTGCCTAGCCTTAAGACTGTATTAAAGTACATAACTACAACCATAGTACTAGAGACCTTTTCTAGAAAATAGAAAGAAGTGCACTGCATCACTGTCTTCCATAGTAGTCTTGTGATTCACATCCTTAGTTGCTAGCAACTTAACACTTCAGCCACGCTGTAGAGAGAACATGGAAAAATCACCTCATGTCAAAAGCACTGTTAGTCTATTGTATGTGATGACACATGGGATCCTCCTATAATGTATAATGATGAAAATGTTCTTCTACCGTGAAATGCCAGAGTCTCTGCTTTAGAGTGAGGGAACCATGGGCCAACATATGGCTCAGTGTATTGCAGCAGACATTGACATATTGTGAGTCACGTTGGAGTGGGGCTTGCATCAAGAGCAGACTCATCCAAACCACTTACTCAATAGATCATCAGAGACAGAGAGCTTTCCCTCTGCCAGTACGCATTCCCAAAATGTGCCCAAATAGAATGAAAGGAAAATAGCAAGTTTGTCTTGTGTAGTGTTAAGCTGAGATAGAAAGAAGGATAAGGGTGGGCTGAAATGTCAAACATAGACCACACTCATGGACACAGATAATAACTAAGTCTAAATGCTTACATATCTATATCTGTGTTCTACAGATTAAGCAGACATGCACACTCATCCAAACAACACAATGTAACAAACACAAGCCAGGTAATACAGGCCTGCACTGTTGCCTTATTCTCTCTCAGAATGAACATTTTCCATGATTGGGTGCACTAGTTAAACACTCTCAGAAATAGTGTCAGTTTTATGAGCTGTAGTAAGTGAAATAATAATCACACTCCTGTACATTTGCCAGGACACTTTGCCATATTGCCTCTCCTGCTCAAAGGTTTTAGGAGACAAATAACTGCATCCCATTTCTAAAAGCCAAACACTGCTAATTAGGAGTCACACTCTGCTGGATCACCCACCTCTCATTACAGTCACTAGTCTTTTGGTCAAGTGTTAAACATTCCTCACTAGCAACTGTAGGTGGAGGGAAGAGCTTCCATTGCCCCTATGTCAAAATAAGAGAACACTGGAGGGTTTGGTGTCACTAGGGCGTTTTAGCCAAAAAGAAAACAGACAGACAGAAAGAGAGATGGAGTGAACACAGATTAGATTAACTCTTACTGGAAAACACACACAGGCAATACCCTGATTGATCATTTCTGCCACTAATACATCACAAGCCCTGTAACTCACAATGGCTAAAACCATAGAAGGCAGTGATACATTGGGTTAATTTTGAGACAATAAAGAAGATGAGAACTGAAACTTGTTTTTCATTAGAGTTTTGCTCCTAACAGACCATTTTATTGACACCACTGTTGTCTCAACAGACACCACCCATATCTGCTAAATGCAATATGTCTAAATGGCTTCAAACGTAGAGCTCGCTTTTTACTTTTAGTCTGTACAATAGTCAGTTGATTACATTTTAAATAGATGTGACGACTAAAAGAAAAGTTTATGTATTGTTTTCTACATTCTTTCACCACTGCAACTTATTAAATCATTAGGTGAAATTTTAAGGTAAAACACATTTAAGCTACAATGTTCTTACTACTGTGGGCAAGAATGACAAAGGGCTGGTCTAAAATCCAAAGTGAGATTATTCTTTTTACTCTTCAGTGTCATCATCGAAGGGCTGAGTAAAGTGTGAGCATACAAAGTACCAAATATGAGTCAATATTGACATCTCTCCAGAATCCTTCAGCCTCTTAGCCATCTCTCCTTCTTTGTATCCATCCATATTTCCTGACTGGTAATAAGCACCTGAATACATAAAAGATGTTGCTGAACTCCTTCCTGTTTATATTAATGTTTTATTTAGTGTTTTGGATTATCATAATCAAAGTTCCAATAAAAATAACAAAGTCGAATAAAATATACATATCAAGTGACAACCTAGTTCCGTAACCTGTCCCACGCGGAATCTTGATGTTATGTTAACAAACAAATTAGCATTTAAATGAGTCCTGCATTTTATCCTTCAAGGTTATGTTGTTATGGATATTAAATTAAAGTGTGTAGATTTGTTTGTGCGTGTCTGTGTGTGGTCCATAAGCTGCCAACAGACAAGTCCCCAAGAGAGGTGTTAGAGAAGGTTTGTTTAGGGTTGATTTGGGAGAGAGTCGATTGGCAATGTGGATGTGCAAGAGTGGTTTACGATGGTCTACAGTTGCCTAAAGAGAGTTGGTGAAAGATTAAATATTACTTCCTTCTTATGAACAATATCATCACTGTTTATAATGTACTGATCATGTGCTGCCCTGCTTCAGATTGTTTTTCTATTGACTGGGCCCCTATAAAAGCAGTTACTGCGACGAAAGTGCCTGAACTGTTATTGCAGAGGGGCTACACTGACTGTTTGAACAGCAAACAGCGCTTAGAGATACACTGCCCCCGCCACAGGGCACAGCTAACAGTTAATAAGGTAAATTCCAAAATAGCTTTTAAACTCAAACTACTGTGCTTACACCTTTAAGAAAACTTTTAAACACGACTGTCTAAAGCTGCTGCTCCAAAATTATATAAAAAATAAATAAAAATAATTTTACCAGGAAGGAAGTGTCAGTTACGCAACAATAAACACCAATTTTTTTAGCCATTTTGCCATTTAAAGTTCGAACACTCGGAATCAACAGCAAACAAAAGTCCTGGGAACATAAAGAATCATGTCTGTCTGTCTTTTTTTGAATGTACGTATTGAGATATGTTGGAAGTAGTCCATGAATATCTTTGTAAATGAGCCAATACCCGTGTGAGCGTCTACGGATTTCCAGTGCTGGCCAGCCAACTCGAGCATAGAGTTCATAGTGGTGAGTTAGTGATTTACAGTTTGTTATGAAGCGAGGCGTGGTACATATTTTCTAGCAGGTGTACAGTCTGGGCAGGAGCGTGCATATATAAGACATCCACATAATCCAACACAGGCAGAAATGGTTACGCAGTCTCTATCTCAATAGAATTGCACTCAAAGTGTTCACCTTTTCTGATAATGCATAACTATGAAAAATACTGCCAGAGCTGATTAAATAAAACCCCTTTTCTCTTAACAGAATGTACAGGGGCAGTATACTTCCAGAACATTCTTGATAAGAAGATAGTTATCCAGATACCATCTGATCTTTGCTCACTCCTCTTGAGAAGAAAGAACAATGTATGACATATGAACACTTGCCCTTGCACTTATTTACATCTGCAGATGATAATGCTGTGAGTCCACACTTAATCTCTAAGGCAAACTAATCTCCCCTATAATATAGTTGATTCACGAACCTGCTCAAAAACATGTTGTTTTTAATCTACCCCTCGCCGGCTCAGCAGCCGTAATAAAATGTGGATTAACTTGTAAGATGCATGATATGTGATTCTTACAACGGATGTCTCCTCGAAGTGCAAAAGTAAATATGTATGCTAATACTCTAGCTTATAAAATCTTTAAAAACACCTCTCTGTGATAATAACTACCAATACTATCATGTATAAATCATAATCTCTAGGATAACTTTGCCAGAAGCAGTTTAGTTTTTCTGTAGATATCAAGAAGGTGTATGTTTTTGTTTTGATTTTGCATTGATAGAGTCATGGTTAATCTTAATAATGTGTTCTACATCTAACCTGAGTGGTCCCCCAGTTAAAACTTTGTTATCCCCATGTCTGCATCACTCTGCTTTGAATAATAATAAATGTCATATCATAAGTAATAATAATGAGGAATTATTAAGTAATTATGTTTCTGTACACACTCATGTGAATGCAGAACATTTATCTCCCAGTGTATATTTTTAGTAGAATTATATTTTTATAACTTATAGTATTATCTTAGTTGTTCTTAATATGTTGTGTACCTTTGTTATATCTGTTTTGTGTTTTGCACAAATATGCCAAAACAAATTCCTAGTGCTGTGAAAACCTTTCCACTCAACCTGGCAATAAACCTGATTTAATTGTTTGACAATGCCAATAAAATGAACAATCACCATTCATCTGGATAGAAAGTTAAGACTTGGACTTGTGGTTTCAGCTGGGCCCATGCTACGTCCTTCAAAAACTGGAATTACATCTAAGATCACTGCTTCAACATTCCAAGACACCATGATCCATCACAGAGAACGTCAACCTGGAAGCACTCAGACCCCCAAGCAAACTATTTCCTGAATACCTACCTCCACCCATCACCAAAGCTGCACATTTATTTATTCAGTATGGCTCTGCAGTGTGTTGGGGCCATTGCAAAAACTAATTTGAGAACTTTAAACCTGGATTGAGTGTCTTGATATGTTCTAGTGGTTTAGCGTCAGGAAATAAAGATTTACAAATGCGATGGAATTCCCTTCAAGACATGCCAGTGTTAGGTGGGTTGTTATTCCACATTCAGAAAAATCCAGCTCCACCCCAGAAACACATCCTGTAGGACCACATCCAAAGCACATATCAGAGCAGGGGCTCCATCCCATTAGCTTTTTGACTTTAAATGTGGCAGATTTTAGAGATGATGAAAAACTATACCACATGGTCACATGGAGATTAAAAAATAACCCAAAAATGTTTCCTTTTTTGTAATGAATCAAAAAAATATAGGCAAACATTAATTTCCACATTCCCATTTGGTCATAAGAGATGTGGTAGTATTTATAAATGTATACGGTTTATGCAAGGTTATTTAAAAGTAAAACATCCAAAATCTAGTTTATTTCTCTGACTGCACAATATTATAAAACATGCATTTGCTAGTAAAGACTAATTTTGGTCGAAACAAAGTTTGATCTAAAGCTCCCTTCAGCCAATTATTTTAAAATGCAAAGTGTAACCGTTTGCTTTCAGCATGTAAAAATAGCCAATTTTGTGTTTGCTTCTTAGATACAAGAACAATTGCTCATCTTAAAATTTCCCACGACAAAAGCTGTGGTTACTGGACAGCACAGGGTCATTGCTTTCTTTTTACGGCCGACCTTTGTCAGTGCCCACTCTGGTGAGATAAAGGTAAAAAAGAAGGCTTTATCATAAGTGCCTGCCCTTCGTTTTTATCCCCGGCACTCCCTTCTTTCGATTCTCTCTCTCTCTCTCACTCACTCACACACACACACACACACACACACACACACACACACACACACACACACACACACACACACACACACACACACACACACACACACACACACACACACACACACACACACACACACACACACACACACACACACACACACACACACACACACACACACACACACACAGCAGAGGGACTTGAAAGGCCCGTTTCAGGTATTTGAACTCATCATTACCAACTCCAGCCTGGGGATCTGCTCAACGTGACAGCCTTGTTGATAGATTGTAATTGTATGGTCCCAATTGATTGACTGAACCCCACTCAATCTAATATGCATTTGTTGGAGGTTACAGGTAAAGGCGAAGGTAGTAATGACTTCCATTCTTGTCCTTTGGCAAATGACCCTGTGTAAACTCTGACAGGCCCTGTGCTGTATTGAAGAGGGGGGGATAGGATACTTTTGCATTTCAGTGTGCGTATTCTGCTTAGGCGGGCAAAAGAACGTTCTAGTTTTTCTTTTAATCAAATTTCAATTATTCCAGTAGGGAGGAGAGATACTCGTTTTGTGGCGGCCTTCTTTCTGTGTTCTTTAAAACCTGTATTTTCCACCAGCAGCTCCAGGTAATTAATCATCCATACATGTTTTAAAACATCAGCGACTCTCTACGCTTCGTTCCCTCAGTCAGTACTTTGCCTCTGTTGTCCCAATGTGTGAGTGATTACTACCAAAACTAAATATATTACATATTCCAAAGTGTGGAAAATACACATATGGCGTGGTCTTTGAAACAGCATTTTATTTGAAGCATAAGCGGAAAAGAGAAAAAGGAGTCTGAATGGAGTGTGACTGCAAATGTACAGGTGCAGCTAACGAAGTTGGAGAAAAGAAAAGGGGAAATGAACAGTAGCAGGTCAACAGTTTCTCCATTTTTAATAAGCCTAGAAAAGGAACAAAAACACCAAGACTGCTTGCATTAGCCATCAAATTATTTGCTCATTTGGCTACATTTCACAATGTTATTTTTTGGTAGTGTGCTATTGGCATGTATTTTAAATAGTGCTTCCACAAATATTCACTGTCCATCTACAAATTGAAATGTGAGTTTTCTTTGGCATGATATCAATTAAAGGCTGAAAGAACTTTAAGTTTGCAGGGTCAGGTCATTTTTTGATGAAAACGCTGTAAGATTGTGCTCTGGCTCAAAGCGAGCAGGTAGCTACCAGCAGGTAGCACATGTGCTGAAGTATCACTCAAATGTCTGTGTGCAAATTTTTGATAATTGTTTCACTGGTCATCATTAACTGGACTTTTTTGGTTTGTTGATATGTTCATTAATGGTTTATTCCCTTATGTTGTGTTTGTTAGCTTTAAGTTACTTTTGTTACCTTAAAATCTGACCAAGCAAAGTTTCAGTATTTGTTTAATTGTTTTTCACACAACTCCAAAAGTTTTATTTTCTGAAGAGGACTGTAAGGACTGAAAAGCTGGTCTCAAAAATGTGTTCATTTTTTGAGACAAAAACAGAAGACTAAGATTTGCACAAACAGGTACAAAGTCACGGCACCTACATAGTTCCTGTGTTTAACAGTACTTCAACTTCATTGTGCACACTGCCGGAGAAAAGTGGATCTAAATTGAGCTTCTTAAAAGCTGTTAAGAGTCTGGGATGTTTCCTGAGTTATCTGACAAAGACAGAGGACATAATAAGAGACAGATCAGTTACACCTCCATCTCTTCCTCCTCCTTCCGAGTCTTACCTCTTCTGCCACTGAAATACAGGGCCTATACAGAGTCCACACATCCGGATGATACCAGACCAATCTTCCCTCTAGAAATAGAGGAGGGCCAGAAAAAGACTGCCGTTTGCTGACGTCACCTTATCGAGAGCAAAGGACACAAGGGAGAGGGAGCGAGTTGATTACGGGCCTCTAAAAATACATTTGAAATATGGCTACTGTTCTGTTCTGCAACCTCTCCCGCTCCATTTCCTTCCATATGTTTGTGTTGACTGTTTTTCTGTATGTGATCCACCTCCATAAAGCATATACAGAGGAACATTTGCAAATATGGGTGTAGCCATGACTCTTATTTAATAATACACATTACAGACACACATTAAACATGCGTGGCCTGGCTGGGCATTATTGTTTTAAGCTGTGGCCTCTTTCACCACTTTACTGGTCTCAAAGGACAGTGGGCATCGTGTGCTAATTGGTTCCAGAGCGAACCTTAACACGACTCCACCAGCGACTGTCCGCCTTCATCACCACAAGACCGTAACGAGTGTTTTGCAAACAACACAGAGCAGCTGATAAGAGGCCAGGTGGGTAATTGATGTGGTTACTAAGTGCCTCATTTGCATTCTTTACGCAAATTAGACAAAGCAGAGGGATAGATAGGGGTAAACTAAGAAGGGTTTGGGAGAGTTTTGGGCCTAAATGATAACATGAATTCACAATTTGATCTTAAGTGCCCAGAAGTTCTTTGAAAGCTAATGGCACTTTGAACCGTGAGAAAAGTTTCTTTAGCCAAACAGTCAAAAAAAGTCATTTGCATAGTTGTATAATTGTTGGTATAGCACAAGGCCTCATTCAATCGTATACAAGCTGAATTTGTGCTCATAGACAAAAATAAAATATATAAGGTTCAGTGGAAATATCCTATAAACCTAATTTACAGAAGCTATTGCTATTATCTTGCACTGCTTAGTGTAAACTGAGCAACTCTCAGAGGAATGCTGAGAGCTGTGCCTGACCGGCAGCAGTGGATTGAAATAAATGGACGATGTGTGATGTAACAGTTATTTGTACACATGACTGCCTGAGGTTAGTACGCAGCATACGCTCACTCTCATTAGGTTAAATGTTGCCTCACCAGATATGGCACCTTAATTAATGCCCGTCCCAAAATGACATCTCTAACATGTATGCATTTTAACTTAGCCAAGCAAGCCACAAATTCATTGACAAAGATGTGATAGACATGGAGTAAGTATGAATTGCTGGCTCTATTGGTGGCTCTGGCCCCATGCTACAGATAGAAAACCCTGTCTGTCTAATTTTCTAAACGTATTTTCTGCTCTACCTGTTCTCCTGCATAGCTCTGAGCTGCCTGGTCACTTGCTGTCCCCCAAGAGCACATGAGCTACTTTAATGGTTCAGAGTCTGGATGCCTCAGCACAGAATAGGGTTACACCTGCCCACTTGTGTTGTAAAAAATCTCAGTTTGATCTTTTACGTGAAAACTGAAGACTGAAACAAGACATGAACGTCAGATAAATTATGACAACAAAAAAATAAATGAGCAAAGCATGGTCTGTTAGTGAAACTGGGGACAAAGGGATTTAACAAAACCTAAGGGAGGAAGCAGTGTCTCCGTGTCCTTTCCAATTTGACTAAAAAGAATCACTGCGTCCACATGGGCCAGATGCCGGCTGGGATCATTAGGCGTGTGTCTAGTGGTGAGATGCTTACCCAAAGAGGAGAGCTGTGCACCGTGCCACCTGCCCAGGGATAAGAATCTCCCTGGGACCCTTAAAGTGAAAGCAGAAGAATGCTGAGCCTCTTTTAAACAGATGAAGCTAAGTAAAACCAGGGCTATTTATCAGTGCAGCAGCCACTCGATTTGCCACTCCTCACCCTGCCTCTTCTCTGTTCGGCCATTCATTCACAGCGCTGCCATCAGCCAACACAAGGCATGAATCAGGAAACAATATGGTTGAAGTAAGCTAAAACCCACTCCTCCATCTGGCACAAGGGAGAAATAATTATATTAATATAGATTATGTATTATATCGTTGGCACTTGAGACTTGACATTTGACTGAACTTAGATTTTGTTGAACCGCGCAAATTTTACCCGCTTCCTGTGTGTTGCAAGCATTCTTATTGTGTACAATATTACTGACCAAACACATAACGATGACCTGATGACCACACTATAATTCATCCTGAAGTCAAGAATATGCTAGGTCTACAGAAATATGTCTGCAATATTTGAGATCACTGATGTTCATGTACAGACACGTATTGCCGTAGTGCACACAATGGGCACCTCATTTTGAGCACGGATGACAGGTGTGGACACAATCTAACCTATAAGGAAACCAACACCAATCATTGAGTGTATAAGCAACTCATTTTGTCTTTAAAAAAGAAAGATGGGGCAGGAATAAGTTAGGCAGGGAGTTGACTGACAATGAATCAGGTGAGGCAGTTGTGTGTCTATAGCAGATGGCCTATAAATGAAGCATTCACTTAATTTTTGTACCCAACATATGCTTATGTGTTATTTAGGAAATTATATCTGACCAATGTTTTCACAAGCATTTAATCACTTAGCAAATGTTTGTGAAATCTGGTGATATTCTGGTAAATTTGAGTTTTAACATATTCTGCTTTTCTTGCCAGCAAACTAGATATGGCGTAAAAAACAAAAACAAATGTGTTAAACTAAACCTGTTCTCTTCCATGTCCATCTCCACCTGTGACTCTAAAGTAATACCTCCACCTATTTGTCATTCGAGAGGCCAGCAACTAAATCCCTGTCAGAGCTGAGTGATTTTGTGTTTCTATTGTGCATCAGTGATGCTGCTCCCCTGTGGAAAATTCTTCGCCAAAAAATATACACACACTCCGCGAGAGAGAGAAAGTGGGAGACAGATTATTTTCACTCGACTTCTGCTCTCTGGGGGGCAATCTGTCTGTGTTACACCAGTGTTAGTCACTGATATAAAGAGAGTTTCTCTCACTTTTCCAAACTGGTTTTAAAACACAAGCAATTATGCACAATATACGTATTTAAGTAAATGAACAGTTGCGCTAGTAGTAGTAATTGCCTCCTTTCTGCCATTACGACTGATTCACAGTGAAAGGAGAATACTGGGAGAAGTTATAAAACAGCATAATGGGATATTTTGAAACCGACAAAATTGTCTCATTATGATGCATTATACAGAGTCCTTAGAGCTGCAGCCTCAGAGGTTTGGTAATTTTGGACCCACATGTGTATTGTTTAATCAGCATTGTTATCATTACTACTCTGCCTGCTTTTACTAAAGTGCTGAAGCAGGTGAAACTTCATGATTCTTCAAGATTCTCAGTTGGTCTGTCCATTGTGCTGACATGCTTAGATTCAAACCACTAACCTTGAACCAAATCAACTCCTACTACTAATAAATATACATTGAAATAAAATGTCCATTGTACATTGTTGTTTTTTGAAGCATGGTATAATAAACTGATATCAATGAATAATACAGCTTGCTGCTCTTAAACAGTGATAGGCAAAGAAAATGCCATAACTAATGGGCCCATAATGCAAGGATGAACAGCTCTATTTGCTGCACTACAGCGCTCCGAGCAGCCCCTCAGGCCATCGCCTCAGGTCAAAATCTAAGGGAGAGTTTTGTGTATATGCATGTTTCCACTTAT
The DNA here is from genome assembly GCA_024349245.1 of Neodontobutis hainanensis. Taxonomy (NCBI): domain Eukaryota; kingdom Metazoa; phylum Chordata; class Actinopteri; order Gobiiformes; family Odontobutidae; genus Neodontobutis; species Neodontobutis hainanensis. Next base: position 5,838,604 of record JALDNG010000002.1, on the reverse strand, counting down.
TAATGGTATGTTTTGATCAATGAGCTGTAGCATCATATCTTTAATAGCAGATCATCACCTTTGTTTAACCTTAAAACAACTGCTGTTAAATGGATAACAAAATACACTCTTATCACTAAAACAGGCCAATGGACATTTAGAGACACCATTCAGCACACTGGCTCTCTGAAGTCTAACACTATGGATTAACATGCTTCTCTAATGTCACTGCGTTGTATTTATACCTGTGTGGGTCCCTGTGGGCTAGACTTTTGCTTTAGACACAGGTATTTCTCCTCGGGCCCGTTCCTAAAAGAAGCTAGGAGCATAGCTGTCAACGTAGAGTGAGAAAACACATTTGATAATTTAGACCAATTGAGTCCATTGATGCTCCTTCACGGGCTTCAAAGTTTATATAACCACTCAATATCCTTTTAATCAAAATGTGTCAGTGTTAATTTTATATCTGAGGATGCTCTTCTTTGTTTACAGTGTGCTTTTTTAAAATTGTGTTAAAATGTGATCCTGAATTTGCTTTGCTTTGTAGTTGCTAAATGACTGTTTAAGATGAGGAACTTCACTTTCTTTTCGGGAGACAAGCAGCTCTAAGGCTGCCACAAAGCCTAATCATTACATTGTTCCTGATGAATTGCCAGCCAAAATAATTATGCTCTCTACAAAAACTCTTAATTAGCAAAATCTCTTCCTCAATCAAGTATCTAAATTACATTTGTACAGTTCAGTGATCGCTGTCCAAAAGGAGGATTCTTGAGCTGTAAAGAATACGCTGGCCCATAAATGGTTCCATCGAATGGGCGACCACTCACTGAATGAATCATGTCCTAATAATTAAATTGTATGGCATACCCAGAGTGTTAACTTTAGTAGATGCACATTGAGTGCTTCTGACTTCTCAATAGGCTTTTAAAGAAATTAAGTGATGGGCTTGGACAATAATTTCTCTTTTCTGGGTCATTGATTGTTCTCGTTTTTGGCTCCTCAGACTCATTTTGCTTCTCGACTAAAGATTTGCAATCAGGGACTCTTCCCTTATTGCTATAAATTAGACTAGACAAGGTAATAACATGATGTACAGAATTGAGCTGTCACTGTGGTTACTTTAGAAATGCACTTTTCAAATATTTGAACCATATCAAGTTGTTTTATTTGGACCACTCTACAAAATATAATCATGTTCCCACAGTAGATCTTACTAACTGCTGCATGGTGTCTACAATTGTCAAATTAATACAATAGGAACAACTTAACCATAACTTAAGTCAAAGTATAATTTTATCTTTCTTAAAATGTATTTATTCAATTTGGTTTTCATTTTAATATAATTTGTCAATAAACAGTCAATTATTCCCTGTTTTCCTACCCTTTTGCAACCTTCACTGCCAGGAAAGAAGTTGTTTCTTTTTGACACTATTCAGCTTTTCAAGACAGTTTTACAGATCAGACTTGTTCTTGATAAACAAATACCTCCATTCCTCATCTCCAAAACACACTACCTTACTCTATTGACAAGTGATAGATCTCGACTGCCACATTTTCAAAAGCCTCATAAAAGAAATATTATGGTAAAATCAGAAACTTCCCCTTTTCAGTCCTGTATGTATCATCAAAAAAGCTTTCAGGAGTCAAGCAGCCCTATGATAGACGAGCATTTGAAAGCACAAGGCTTAGGTATTGTGCATGCCATGAAACTTATTTTATAGGGTCCATGATAGATGTTGTTTAGAGCGATTTAAGCGGCCCTTATGCTGGTGTCAGCATCTGACCCCTCCGCAGTGATAAAGCTATCAGAAAGAGAGAGTAGAAGCCCAAGTGAAATATGGAGGGAGGGACACGTGTGCCAGATAAACTCCTGCATACTGGGCACAAGCCCAGCTCCACCAGAGGAAAGCCTTCACTCTTATCTGCATAAACCCTGACTAAAGCACATGAGCAATGGCAAAACAACTGAAAAAAGTGGGTATTAGTACAAACTAACAAACACATATTTTGTGTGGAGTATTTATTCAAGACGAACAAGTGCAATCTGTCGTGCTGATGCAGAGGGTAATTTATACAATAAGATTTTACAAAACACACCATCATACTATCACTGAACAACAAGAAATTGCTAATTTTTTTTTTTTCATGGAAAATATCAATCACATTGTATTCAAAAATAGAATAGAAAAAATATGAGGTAATAATAAACTTATCTTTAATGGTTACCTCAGAATCAGTTTTTTGTTTACACACTATACTTATCAGTTAACAATGAGAGCGAAGTAGGACAAATACTTAACAACACTAACACAAATGATCCTTTTTTAACTCTGCTACAAGTTCTGATGAAGTTCACATGAGTTTGTAGTTCTAGGACTGATAAAGGTAAGATAAAGATCGACATCCTACTGTAAGCTGACTTTGCAGAGTTATAAAATAAAAAAGGATGTAGCTCCAGATGGAAATTCTTGTGTCTTTCTAAAATCAACTATATTAGGGTTTTGGAGGTGGGGTTCTTAATGCGTTGGAAAACAGTAAAACATAACGCTACAGATATGATGAATGAACGCTAACACTAGACATGAAACCTCCAGGGAACACAGGCAAATATAAAAATGTAAAATCAAAGTTTTTCTCAGTGAAGCTGGCTTTGAAGAAAGCTTCAGTGGCATGCTGTCTGACAAAGTAAAAAATAATATATTTATGTCTTATGAAAGAGACTGATTTTTGGTGAAGCGTTTAAAGTACAAAAATAAATTTTGCTGCTGGAACATTTCATAGCACTATGTTGTGCACTGTCCTCAAAGGAGGGACTGTTGTTTTTGTTTTACTTGTTTTGTTTTACAAGCTTAAAACTGCCAGTCAATCACTTGGTAATCCATCTGCATTTATGAGGCTATGCATACGAGTGTAGATAGGTATCTAGACTGGCTGGTGTGTCTCATAAGCTGTGCTATTCTATAGAATCTATGCAGTGCAGGTCAACACCAATCCCATAAGACCTGCACCAGATGCAGGCGATATATTTTATTTGTTCTATTTTATTCTCCATCTGAGGCCAGCACCACTATAGATTCTATACATTCACAGCTGAAATATGAATACATTGCTCAAGGTCTAATTTTGTATTCTCAGTAGATCGGGCTAGAACATTGTAGTTAACTTTGTAGTCACAGCTGTTTACAGACTCCACAGCACATGTCACAAAGGTAGCCCTTTATACTGTGACAGATTACGTCTCCATCTGTAAACTCGGTAATACAGACTTGCTTCCTAATTGAGTAGTTAGTGCTGTCAAGTCAAAATGAAACTTATTGGTGGTAATCTGGGATCCACTCTCAAGAACAGGTCACCTCGGCTGCTGTGCCTTTTTGCTGCTCTGGTCTTTCAAGCCATCATGTGAGTCCCATGTTTTACTCTGCCATTTCTGTCACCTCACATTGGCTCTATCATTTTTCACCCAGCTGACTAATGAGTAGTTACTCTGTTCAGCCAATCTTCACTTATAGCTCCTTGTCTTCTCTGGCTTTATGACATTATTACAAGCCTTTATCACCGCCATCAATACTGCTGGCCTCCATTGTGAGATGTCCACAGCCACTCCAGACTGAGCACAAACACCATAAGCTCAGCCCACAAATCTCCTATACGCACCACACAATAATGCCAGATTGAGTGAGATATTAAGCAATATTTATTTAAGGCTAGAAAGGTTTAATGAAGTGAATGAATTATCAACAGCGAATCATAGCAGTCATAACACATGTACTTTGTAAGGAAAGAGATCTAATTATTTTTTTACCTGCTTGATAAAACATAATCTTTTAACACCCAAATAAAATTAAATGCTTAATCCATGAACACTGTGAGGGCAAACCTGGATGTAAGCCGTGTGTGTGTGTGTGTGTGTGTGTGTGTGTGTGTGTGTGTGTGTGTGTGTGTGTGTGTGTGTGTGTGTGTGTGTGTGTGTGTGTGTGTGTGTGTGTTTGTGTGTATACACTGACAGATAATGAAGTACAATAACTTGGCTTAAACAGAGAACTTATCATGGAGTAGGCATCTCACAACAGGCCTCCTCGATGGTGCACTGTGCTGCTGCCAATTGCTATTGACATCACACTAATTGTAGCTGAATAATTAATACTAACTTTTTGGATGTACAGTAATGGTTTGCAAAGGTGAGCATAATGTGGCAATGTTGCAAACAGTACACAATAGAAAGGCCACTAATTGCAAGAACAATCATTATGTTTAATGGGAAATTGCAAATATACCACTTGAAGCAGCTCAGCAGCCATTAATTAAACTTAGTATATGACTCATAATTAATATCTTTTTTACAATAAAATTTAATTTAAATGTCAAAATACAACTAAGAATGAGATAAAAGTCTTTCAAAGCTTAATAAGTTGCGCACTGTGTGACTGAGGAAAACCTGCAGCACTTGCCTGCCCTCTTTTGGGCAGAACTATTTTAGTTTTTACTTGTCAAGCTGCATGATTTTTGTTTTGTTTTAGTTTTTTTCTTTATAAATTGAATTGAAAGACAGCATACCCCTCACACATAAATAAGGTGCATATTTCTTTTAATAAGACAAGTCAAATTAAAATACTTTTTAACATACTACAATGTTGCTTAAGATTGTTGTTTCTGATTAAAAATGATCGAATAAGTAGCTGGCAACTGTATATAATTAGAATTTGTTCACAAAGAAAGAGTGAGGCGCCTTAGTGGCTCACTTGTATAATGCATACCTCATCTAAGTGGAAGATCCCTGGTTCAAATCCTGGCTTGAAACCATCGCCATGCCCCCTCATTCAATCTCTGTTTCCAAACAGCTACACTGGAACTTTTATTAAAGCTTAGTGCCAAAAAATATACAGAAGTATAACTCTTTTCAAGTAGTAGCCTACAGAGTGCCGCACAGTGTATGAGCTTTTTTTTTGTTTGTTTTTTTGTTTTTTCAATGTCATGTTTTAAAGAGGTATAAAGGTTTGAAAAAACATGGAACCTGTGATCATTTAGTATGATAGAGCAAACTGTTCCAGTAGTAATGTCATTAGGCGTAATACAGAGTCAAGACTGAGCAATTCATCAAGGTTAACACTGACAGCTGCACCCAATGGTCCTCCAAATCCATTTACACTAATAACTATGTGCTGTAAATGATTGCGTTTCCATTCATACCAGAGCCATAGTCTTATGGTACAATCTATTGGAACAAGTGTATTTTTGTACCTACTTTAAAGCAGCAAAAGCTCTGACTGAACAGACACTTTTGAGACAGAGAAACAATAAAGGTATGGTTCTAGTTTAAAATGATTTAATGCTGCCATCTAGTGATAATTTAAGCATGGTGCTCTAGTCATTTAAACCCATACATTTCATCCCAAAAAGCTTAAATTTCACAATAGAGGATCACTAACAAGCCTTTCGTACCATTGATTTAATTATTTCGTACAAATCTAACACCTTATTTGTACACCTTATAACCAGTAGTTTAATGTTATATCTTTACATCAGAAAATTACATCAGTAAAGTATCAAAAGGATTAGAGCACACTTTGACTGCTCAGCATCCGTGTATAGTAGTAAAGTAACATCAACCAACATAACCACAAACGTGTACAAACTATATGACTTTTGATAATGCACTGACTTAAAAAGGTACTGGCTATAATCCTCTAATTGTGGAAATTCTTTCTGTATATTTTTTGTAATTGCATGACTCAGCAGTAGAGCTGTAATTGGGCATTAAAAGTAAGCCCCGACAAGGAATTCAGAAATTCAGCCCGATCTCAACAAGTACATTTTGACTGGCAGCTTTTTAAAAGCCAGAACTCAGCCCAACATTATTCAAACGTGCTTTTTTGCCTTATGTCAAGAATGAGTTATTTATACATTTTTGATTCATGACTAACAAAGGCTATAAGCCACTTGGAAGTTAAAACAAAGACATAATATAAGTCTTCTGTAACAACGTAACATCTCAGCACTATAAATAAGCCTCTAAATAGACCTAATCAAAACGCATCACCTGCCTGCTAATAAACCGCGTAACCCAGAGCCCGAAAAATGATAAAAATTTGGACCGAGCCCAACAGGGCAAATATCTTCAGCTCTGCAGTGGAACCTTCAGAAACTGGGAGCATCACAAGAGATGGACAACCTGGTGTCTAGATACATAATGGAGGTAGAAAAAACAATATATCTTTGTAGCAGCCTGTTGTTGAGTTGAGCCAAGCAGACACACGATGCAGTGTGCATGTGATGTATCGTCTGGTAGAGGCAGCATTGAGGCATCAGCAATCCATCGTTCTTTGTGTCAGAAATGTGCCACAGCAATTTTTATGCTAATTTTGTGAAGGTGCTTATAGTTATAACAGATTCAGATACTATCACCTTTAGTATAAGTGCACAATGAATTGCTTTATGTGAGATTTAATATTTACTCTACTGAAAATCTCACAACCCTAAAATTTGCTATCCACATTGTTTCTACATGTGCGATTATCTCAATCAATAAACAAAGCCACAATCTGAATGCATTAATATTAACCATTGTGTGGATTGTAATAAAGAAGACATAGTACTGGGCTATGACCTATTTGGCATCCACCTTTATACATAAATATTTATTTTATTTTATCTGTATTACCCACAATGACTTTTATTTAAAGTTAAAATTTTAAATGTGTAAATATATCAGTTTGATCAGTAACAAAGATATGATTTGGTTATTGTCATAAACTTACCACAGTGTAGTATAATGACACCCTTTAAAATGGAACTGGCACAAGTGTGGTGGAAAAAAAAATACATTGGGTGGCAAGTACAATCCTCAACTGTGTGCAGAAAAAGCAGTATAGAATTTCCTATGCAACCTGAAGGGCAAGGTAAACAAGATGAAAGGTGAACCACCGGAGCCCAGATGTCCTCAGGCCACACTAGAAACAAATGTACAGGTTTGAAAAGCCAGCTGCTGCAGAGTGAGGCAAGAACCACATGTTGTTATGAATAGTGCTGGACATCTGAGCACAGCCGGACCAAGTAAGAGGTATTTAAAGGGATGATGTACTGTTAGAGTTACCACCGAGGATTAAGCTGGAGAACTATACGCTTTTAGCAGCTGAGGCCTTTTCTGTTATAAACCAACAGAGTGGAACTTTTTAGGAATGTATACCCACTAAAAAAATAAATGTGAAAAATGCTTTTGCAAACTCATATAGAACTGTTAACTCTTAATAAATAGCGTATATGATTCAGTTGGGATGTAAATGCATGTTTATGTGACAGTTTTTTGTAAGATATGTGTTTTTATGAGAAGACAGTGTGCCCAGTTAAATTTCTCTTGCACCATGGCATGGCGATTTTTGACTTTAAAGAGGAATTCGTTTCCCTATTTTATGTCAGGAAATGTAAATGATGGTGTTGAGTTTGAGGCTATATTATGGTTTTGAATTTGAGTCTAGTATTCTAATGATTTCCAGGCTCCTTGTGTTGAGCTAAAAAGTTAGTGTTCCTTTAAATAGGTAATGAAACTGAAGGATTTGCAGTAGCACAGCAGAAACAAGAAGCAGGACATCATTTCAACAGAGCAAAAGTTGTAAATTGCATTTGCCTGGTTTCAATATTTCGGAGGGTTGCCAAATGCTGTGAAAGTAAATAAAATATACCTAACCTATTTTTCTTTATATACACAAAGTTTATTCATAAAATCTGACCGTTGGCTTAATAATAATAACAAAACTCAAGTAAACATTTCAGGCCCAACTTGTGTTTTGTGGCATTTCAACATCACACTGAAAGTTTTAAGTTAAAATGAGTAATCCATTTATCAAGCATCTCTTAAACAAAAACCTAAAGAAAGGAACTTAGGGAAATTACTAGAAGTAGAGCTTTTGTAGGACAAGTTAAAAAAAATGATGTCATGAAGGCATATTTGGATTATGACATAACTGAGACATAAACGTAAGCAAGATGCTCATTATATTTTATTTAAATGTTTTATCCCTTTATTATCCCCATGGGGAAGTTCCTTGTTGGCAGCCACACCAGGAAGGGCCCAGCATGTTTTTTGCCGAAGGTGAGAAACCGGAGTACCCAGAAGAAGCCCACTCGAGCAGGGAGAACATACAAACTCAACCCAGGTATATATTATTATAGATGAAAGACCAAAAAAATGGGTGAGATGGTGGTATTTTTTCTAATTTTGAAAACATATAATAATTTGATCTCTCTATAACACATGAAGAATATGAGAGCGGGAGCAAGCTGTCCACGAGCTTAACATGATGGATATGATGATCAACATGTGGATCAGTGGGGTGAGTGCAGAAACATCTATTTGGGGCTTATACATATCCAGCTACATAAGAGGAATCCAGCTCATTTTCATTAGAATATATCATTAGAACATGTTTATTACCTTGTGTGTTGTCAGGGATCCAAGCTCTTCCAACCAACTTCAGGAATCTCTCATTGTTCCAATCTTCAGTGTCCACAAGGTTTTTTTTAAAACGGCCAACAGCAGTAAGAGATTAGCAGCAGTGCTGTGCACAAGATAATCAAAAAGTCACAAGAGGAAAAATGTAGACTTAAAAGTCTTAAGTTGAAAACAAAAACGTGGTTAGTCATTAGGGTTAATCAAGTACAGTTTATTTGTTAATTCTTGTGTCTCCACTCCAGCAAAGCAAACCACGCACAACACAATTGGCTATTTTGTACTAGGTAGGCTAAAACACAATATTTATTAACAAATCATTGGTTAATAATAATCATCAACAGGCCCTACTTATAACTCGTGGAGTAATAGTGGAACCTAATATATTTGTGGTGACCCCCTAAAAAAATAATATAACAATTCAGAGAAAAAAAGTCATTGGACGTTTAACAATACTTTTGTGCTTGTAGAACAACAATTAAGGGGCATAGATTAGATTAGCTATGACTTACCTTAGCTAATTTACCATGGCACTGCACAGACATCATCTCAGGTGTTCAAGGAGAAGACGCCAGGTAGATCTTCCTCACTTTTCAGCTTTCCAACTTTAGCAAGCGCGAATAACAACAACAAAAAAAAAGTAAATTCGTGTGCGCGAGCGATTTTAACGACATAAACTACAAGCACCGGGTCAGGAGCATAGGTCAGGAGGAGCAGCGTAGAAGAAGAAGAGACTAAAATGTAAACCTCCCGGTTCCTGATCTATTTCTGCCACTGCTGACACGTGGTGTAGCTCGGCTAACATGTGTTGTATTAACCTAAAATTAGATAAAAGTTAAATACACGTTTTTCCTAACTTCCGTTTAGCGGTGGGTTGCTACAAGTACAATAACGTTATGGAAGGATGACAAAAGTAAGAAGCCAAAAAGGGTAAGCCTATAGTTACTAAAAGTATGAAAAAAAAACTTTATTCAATTTAATTAAACTTTATTAATTGCCAATGGGAAATGATGTTGTTAGGTCACTTCATATTAGATCCAGACTTCATCTGCCACAGACGGATTGGTTGTAAGGTTTTATGGCAGTCGGGAAGAAGACGATCTCAGACGTCCATTGGCTGCTCTCTGCTCAAAAGCCAAATGCAAGGAATGGTCTAAGTTGTTTAGTAAACACTGATCTGAGGAGTGCTGGGTCTGTTCCTGGAAACAGTTCTGTTGATGATGTCACAGTAAGGGCACCACTTCTCACTTTTTGGGGGGTATGCAACAAAACATTTGGACTGGGACTTATGGAATAGAGTGGGGCTTATTTTCAGCTTGGGAATTTTATGTTTTAGACCAGACCTTATTGAGTCTTTCATTGAAGATTTTTACTTCAATCAGTTTTATGCATAAAATAATAAAAGGTAAGATACTAAAAGCGTGCTTTTTATAAATATTGTAGCTGTAGATACAACTGTAACATAAATTACAATAATTTACATTTATGTCAAATTTATAGGTTGTAAAAAAGCACTATGTATAATGTAGTACAAAAATCTTACAAATAAAAAATAACAATAGATCACTACGATTTTAAGGTCAGAGATGTAGAGGTTGAGCAACTCATTAGCCAAGTGCTAAAGTCACCATAAGAAGATTGATAACAGTTTTGGGTGTGTAATCTGACACAGGTCTGTGGGACTGTATAGCAGGAGGGTCTGGGGTTCCTCCCCCAGATCAGTTTAATCAAAACGGTAATTCCCTTTATGCTGTGGCATTTTAAATTATGTTATTTTAGTTGGCCATTAGTGAGTGGCACCAACACCACAGACGGAAGACTTTAAAACAGAAAGGTCAAAAACTGTTTATAAAACCCACCCTTTACTCTTTTTATGCCTATGGTAAGTGCCCCCTTAAATTGGGGGCTTTTGTCCAGAAACCCCATCCCACTGTTCCTCCTCTGTTTTGAGACAAACCCCTCTACACCTCTTTACAGGCCTTTGTATGAAATATTTATAGTTAGGGGCAGTGGGCCCTCCCTGAGGTCAGGGCTTAGATCTACATTTTAAAAGTGAAAAAAATCTGTGATTAGTAAAAGTCTGAACCAGGTTTACTCATCACTAGTAATAGTGGTACAATAGAAGACACATACTACGCTGCAAAAGGAAGAAAAACACCTGCACGCTTTAATCTAAAAACCATTGTGCATAACGTGGTTTATATTTATGAATATGCTCAAGGTTTATGAGCTTTATTTCTGACAGAAGTTACTTTCATTCGTCCACAAGAGACTGAAGCACTCACCACACACACAGACCACACACACAGACCTAAAACTGCCGCGGGGGCTTTTACCTCTGAATGTGGGATTCAGTTTTAACCGGTCTCGTAGGCTGCTGCAGGATAACTCCTACATCTCAGATGCGCACTAGAGATACAAGAGGCTCCGGCACAATGGAGGTTAGTGGTTACGCATAAGCTACCGGCCGCTGAAGTTAATCCCTGACCCTGAGCACAAGCTTTAACATAAGTGACATTTGTTCCCATAGTTCATATTTGCTGCTGTCTTTCATCCACATCAACATTTTTTGCACATCACCTCACATCCCTTCTCCTTTTTTTTTAAACTCCACTTCCTGTTCCTATACTTACAAATTCCAGCCACTGTATCTCTTACTTATGTCTCTGGACCCAAACTAATACCATAGACACGCCTTCCTTGTAGATGCAGCAGATTTTCTCTTGTTAAATTATCTTTATTGTAGCAGAATAAAAAAAAAACCCACAACAACAATGAGAAAAATTTTGAGGAGCTCATAACATTTGCTACCTTCATGGAAGGCACATTGTTATAAATAGCCCACTTCATAAAATTTTGTGGGAAAAAAATGCACAAAAACAATATTTTAAACTATAATAAAAACAAAAAGATTATTAGCTACTAATGTTACTGGGAAATAAAAACAATATTAAAAGGATGCAGAAAGTTTAAACAGTGTAATAGAAAATTTATGTTTAACAGCCCAGCAACTTATCTGATTAATGATCACAAATAATAAATCCATACAAAATGACAAATTAATTGAATTTATTTTTTGTTAATGTTGGTCCAAATCCGGCCAAACACAGGAAAGCAAAGTTATTCGGTCAATATTTCTTGGAAAAGTGTGTGAAACATTATGTGTTTGATCAGTTTTAGCAGGGTTTTAGCTGGATCAACATTAATAATAAAAATAAATTGAATTGATTTGTCATTTTGTAGTATGAATTTCCTTATTTTATTTTAAAGCAAGACATCAACTGATAGTGATGGAATTGAAATGTTTATTGTTAAAAATATTGATTGCATCAACAAACTTTTAAGATTTATGTCTAATCTCTTCTAATCTAATCTAATTTAATCTAATCTTCCCAAACAGAATGATTATCCTTTTCCTATGTTTTTACGAAATTATAAAAAAAAATCTGCTTTGTGAATGTTGAAGTTGTTTTGTGAAATGGGACAAGACATGATAACCGTGAAGAAACCAGTTGGCCCTCAAGCAAATTTAACACTTTAACACTGATAGACAATATTAATACAAAATTAGAAAAGGAAATGATAAAAGAAGCTTTTTAAATGATTGATCACAGTATTTTATTGCCAAAACTCCAAGCCTTTGGAATTAGATGTGTTGTATGTATAGTTAAATAGTTACAGTTTTCTGGACACAAACCTGAATGTCAGAAAAATACAATGTGGAGTGCCACAAGGCTCATTACTGGGGTCTATTTTTTATTTTATACATAAATGATTTATGTGACATGTCAAAAATATTATGTTCTGGGGGACTTTGACAAGAGCCACTGTAATAAAACCAGCACTACCAGCTGGTGTACACTGTCTTACTGTTCTCTGTTCCCAATTGTTTAGTACAATTTTGTAGAAAACTGGGTTTATTGCTAAATTGAAAAAATGAAAAAACTTGCTCAATGCACCCTGTTTAAACCTGTAGAGTAAAATGGATTTTTGATGAGACTATACACCATGAATCTCAAATTGAAAGCATGTTTGGTTTGTGTAAAGATTTTCTGTAGCTTACTTGATTCTGTTAAATCAAAACACATCTGAAATATGCAGCAAGAGCTAGGTCAAGTTGTGACAGCTGCAGCTACTTGTGGCAAAGAAGTCATTTAGCTGACATCTTTGAGTAGTGTCTGACAAGCCACACTGACCCTTTTCTATTTCTTTTGCCTCTTCTCTAACCCCTGCTGGTGTTGACAGACGGACACTCTTTGTAAGCCTGTGATGAAAAAGCGCCTCCTTAATTATGAAGTATTCTTAATGAATGGGTAAAATTAAAATTTTGAAAAGTACATAGAAGATAAATGCTTGGAATGTGGACCAAAGTATATGAGTTGTAAACCTAAATGTTGACAAGTAAGTAAGGGACCACAGAGGAATAACTAATATAAAGTGTGAAAGATGAGCAACAGGCTGCTTTGCATTAATGACTAAAATGTTATGTTGTTGAAGCAGCTATACTTATTTGGAGGTAAAGAGTAAAAAAATTAGTTTGATTCCCTGTGGTCATTTACAAAAGTGTACAGACACTTGTTGTCCATGACAGGGACTTTTTCTGTTATGCATAAACACATTGAATGTAATGCACACTTAAATTCTCATACTTATTAATAAGTTGCAAAGCTATTAAAGTTGGAGGTAGTTAGACTGGCCTGCCAGACAGATTCACATTGTTTGCAAAATGAGGTAGAAAAATATTTAGGGTAGCTGGCCATGTAGGTAGCTCTATCTCTTACAGTATTTTCAGGCCACTAAGACTTCCTGCTACTCTGTAACACAACTCATCATTTTATGGGGAAAGTCATGCTGTGAGTAATGAAAAGAAATGACTTATCATTGCCCTTTGCTCGTTATTAACAGCATGCCTTCTAACAGCACTCTTACTGATGAGCAGTGGCGTGTTAATGGCTGTACGTGAAGGTGAGGTCATGTGAGAAGTGCACAGGTGGGTCAGACACGGATCTGTCCCCACTGCTGTCTCTGAACACACATGATCTTCCAGAGAGCAGTTGGGTTGCAACACCCTGCTCAGAGCTGAGCCGAGCAGAGCGTCAAGCTTTAGCATTTATAACCAGACTCCGTTCAGTTTCTCACTTGGTTTGGAGTAAACAACAGCACCGCCCCGATGCTTGTTTGTTTTAAGTGTGGAACGATCCATCGCAGAGCGCCGGGCTCGATTGACACTGTCTGCTAATCTGCTACTGCGGATTGCTCAGAATAACACGGCTGCTTGCTAATTCCCGTCTATCGGGGCTTTCGCCGAAACGCCGAGAGTACGATCCAAAAAAAAAGCCAACAAGGCAGCCAAGAACGTCGCGCCGCCGGAGTCCGCACCCCACAATGGCTTCAGGAGACCTTTACGAGGTAAGATACTACCCTTATCCAGGGAAAAGCCTTCGTAATATTGACGAATAATGGAATTAGGAAGTAAAGGGGAGGGCGTCGCGAATGTAAAAAGCGGTGTCCTAAGCCCTTTAACAGGCAAAGAAACCCTTCTTGGGCTTTGCGAATAAACGCTTTGTGAATGTATGCGCACACTTTTTGTCCTTCTGGTGGACTTTGACACGAGTAGGTGGTGAATAGACCAGATGTAAGTGACGGAGTGAACTCCTCAGTGTGTCGCCGAGTTGAAAGTCGTGGTAAAGTGACAGCAGCGCTGAGCGGACATGCTGAATAGCTACAGACGGAGTGATGGTTTGGAAGGTGCGCATACACCTAATCATTTTTAGAAGGCTTTACAACCAGTTGACATTTTCGTTTTAATAATGAAGATCTACGTAGAACCGTAAGTGTGCTTTTAACTGCTTAGTTAATGCGTGATGATTTCGTTTTAGGCTAAAAAGATGACTCCAGTGTGTTGGGCGTCAAAGTTTCCCACATGGGTGATAAGGTCACGTCGCCCTCGTGCACAACATCACCAATAGTAGTGTCAAAGTTAGCATTATGAGGTTGAAGATGATGATAGGCAAAGGTGGGTATTGCTTTTTAAAAAATCAGATCAGATTATTAATTTTTTTTTTGTTCCAGGACTTTTTAAATATTAGATTATGAAATAGGAAGTCGTAATTCGACTGGGGTTTTACATTAAACAAACATAAGTGTTTATTATATATTATAATTAAAAATATAATACATTTGCTAAAACCAATAATTCTGTGTAGTTTAGTTACACAAACTCTACAGAAAGAAAAGGAAACAAAATGGTTCAAACCTCACTCTGCGCAAGAAAAAAAACAAAACATCTATTAAGGTTATCCACATCTTTCAAATTTGCTTACAAACCAATTTTTATACAGCCTTATCTTTCAATTGTGTTTATGTCTCTTGTAGATGACTTGTAGATTAGAATAGTTTGATAGGAAAGATAATAAATCTAATAAATTGTTCACTTTTGCACTTTAGTTGTGTTATTCTGTGTTCTTTCAATGGGACGGTATCAGATTCTGACAGTATGATAACCTTGAGTTAAAATTACACAGTTTAACAGTATCATGGTCTTTCAGATTCAGCTTATGAGGTTTGCTATTTCAATGTAAATAGACAACTGTCTCGTTTTTTTTTTTTTTTTTTTAGATTTAAATACAAATGGTTTTCTAAATAAATGAATGTGGTCCCGTGAGGCAGGACATTTCCACTGGTTGCACTGGTGTTCATTAAGTATTTATTTGATCACATCAACAAATGAGTAGCAGCATTTACTTACCCCTGCTTATAATACACAGTTTCTCTCAATTTTCTCACAAAATTTACCCAAAGTAGTTACAGCAGCCCTGTGTATCTTTTAGCCAGCAGAAGGCGCAGTTCCCTCTCTGTGCAACTGCACCTGCGCAATCTTTGTTTACAAGTAGAGACGTTTAAGACTGTAAAATTTGGAAGAAATAACATGTTTTTTGGGTAATTTTAGTGTAATTTTGTACAAATACAATTCTGCTAGTGGTTAGCACTCCTGCCTTACAGCAAGAAGGTCGTGAGTTCAAAACCCGGCCGACTCAAATATTCTCGGCCGTCTCCGGTCTTTCTGTGAGGAGTCTGCATGTCCTCCACGTGTTACCGTGGGTTCTCTCCGGGTACTCCAGCTTCCTCCCACCGCCCAAAGACATGCATGTACAGGTTAATCAGCAACTCTAAAGTGTCCCTAGTGAATGAATGTGAGAGTAAATGGTTGTCTGTCAATGTCTGTCTCTATATGTCAGCCCTGTGACTAACTGGCCACTGTCCAGGGTGTACCCCGCCTCAGGCCCAAAGCTGCTGAGATAGGCTCCAGCGACCCCTAATGGGACAAAGCGGTAGAAAATGAATGAATGAATATCCATAGTGTGGTAGAGCACCTCACTCACACTGTTTCTCACCATATGCCACTGTCCGGGCGACAGGAAAGTTTTATTGGCGGTCTATGTTCTGCTAAGGGCACCATCAGGGAGATAATAGCTGTTCTGTCGCTAAATTGCCACTATGCTAATGCCGGGGCAATCATACACAGGTGCGCTGAACGGGATGGAGAGAGGTGTGAATGAATACAAAAGTGAGTGACAGTAGAAAAATAAGTATTTGGATGCATTTTAATAACTATGAAAACACAAAGGTAGAATGCAGAATTTGCAAGATTAAGGCAACCATAAAAGTAAGTTCAGAACCAGACTGACAAATAAACATTTAAATGACATGTAAATGACTCCAAAACATGAGTGGCTATATAGTCAGTGCCATAGCATGTAAAAGTTTTTTGTTATGTTCAATTGCAAAATGTAAACAAATAAATTTTGTTTGCATTAAATAAGCTATAAGTGAGTAGCTCTCTGCTGTTTTTTCATTTTGTAAAAGTAGCTCACAGGTAACAAAGTTAGAGACTCCTTTGCTAAGCTCTAAACTTCAGTTTGGTGTAATGTATCAGTAATAATTATTATTTTGTGAAGGAATAATAATTACATTTTAATAAAAGAGAAGTCCCTACACTGCTGCTGCTGTGGGGAGCTTTGGGTCTAATTGACCCATGCTTGTTTGCATAAATCCAAAAGGTAATTTATTGTTATTTAAAGTATACTTAAAGCTGCTTCAGTGTTTTCTGTTTATGATTTCATCTACATGCTCTTAAGAAAAGTAAGGTGGGTTATCCGAATCATTAAAATTAAAGTCATCTACAGCTCAATGTACACTAACTCCGCACACAAACTGGCTTCTTCTCACCACGCTGCCTCTAAAGCAAAGATACGGCTGTATTTGTATTGGTGTATTTGTGGGTAAAACAAAACAAAAGAACTATTGAAACATTACTGCTGCAATTAAAAATTACTTAACAAAAGTTGTCCAAATAGGACTTAATAGGAGTGTATTCTTCCATATCTTGACGAGGGTAGTATGTGTAAAGAGTGAGTGCACAAGCAAGACGTTTGCACTATTTAGAGTGGCCTGGGTGTTATTTACTGCTGTAGGCTGCAGGACATGTGCTGATGCAGACCAAGTACATGGAAAGCCATTTGAGTATTTATTCTGATATTGTTTATCAGCCTTCATTTTCTTCACTTGTAAGCCTTTTTGTAGTGGTGTGTCTAGTGAACCAGTAAGGACAAAAATGCTTAAGTAAGTATTTTGCAGTTACTAGAATGACAAATAACCGGTCTTAAAAATATATTAGTAATACTAGTATTACTAGTGGACTGTACCAAGGTGGGACCGGGATTCTTATTGGCCAGTGTAGAAATGACAAAGTGAAGAATTTATGCACCTGTCCTGCCTCCTTCTCAGAATAGATTGTCACTAGTGCTACTAGTGTTACTTGTGTCACTAGTAAATATGCCTGCCCTTACTCGAGCTCCTTGTACACAAAAAAAATGTTTACAAGTGACACTAGTGCAACTAGTACTACTAGTGACCGATTTTAGACCCACCAAGTAGAAAAAACAGTGTTACTAGAACTAGTAGTACTACACTTGTCACTTGTTGTACTAGTGACCATTTTGGACCTCACTAGTTGTACATGTAGACAAACATTGTCTCATTAATAGTACTCGTAGCACTAGTGAGGTCAAAAAATGTTCACTAGTTGTAGTAGTGAGCAATTTGGCATCCACTAGTTCTAATGGTAAGCATTTCCTTCCTTACTAGTTCACTAGTTGACAAAATTACACACCACTAATAGCACTAGTGACCCAAAATGCTTACAAGTAAATGAAATTAAGGCTGATATCAATGATAGAATAAATACTCAAACGGCTTTCCACACAAGAAGAGGCTACAGTAGTAGGATAATAAACTCTCTGTATAATGTATGAAGTGTTAATAAATCTGATCAGTAATTGGAATGAAGCTCTTCATTTTTTAAGCTCTTGTCTCATTGCCTATTTTCTCTGCCACACTTTTCTTTCACATTGTCATAGACTGAAAGCCTCACAACTTTCTTTTCATTTGAATGAACTTTCTACAGTCCATTCTTATTCTCAATCATTATTGCCTTTATGAATGGGCGAATTGAGTGAATAAGATGCCATGTTTCTTTGTTCATTTCTCCTGTGCAAAGTATGTGCACATACCAACCACAACTCAGAAGTCCACTGTTCACATGCACATGCGTTTAGTGCAACAAGCCATTGTGTAAGAAGTGTGAGCCTGGCAATATCTGTAAATGAATGTTATAGGTGTTTGGGTTGCATGGAGGTAATCTATTGCAGTGATGGGAATAATAAACAGTGTTGATTTAATTGTTTTGTTAACAAGTAATCAAAAAAATGATTGAGCTCACTAAAGTGGTTTTCATCTGAGTAGGCTCTCTCTCAGCCATAGGACCTGCAACAGTGATGGGTCTGTGAACCGGCTGTTTTATGTGAACAACTCCAAATAATTTTATTTATTTATGTATTTTAGTAAAGTAGTAAAGTAATAAAAGGCGGGCTCATACACAGGTGAACTGAACAGGACTGAGGAAGAGGAAAAGGAGAGAGGAGTGTATGGTTACAAAGTGAGTGACAGTAGGAAAAGAAACATCCTTTGGATGCATTTTAATAACTGAAAACACAAAGGTAGAATGCAGAATTTGCAAGATTAAGAAGTCATATCGGGCAATTTATTGATAATGTATATATTTTTGTTACTTTTGAATACTAAAGTACAGATGATGTAATTAAAGTAATACGTGTACAGGGCTGTCCCTGACCTATATATTAAAAATGTGTTAGTAAAATTATACATATTATTAAGCTTAACTAAGCGACTGCGCTGTGGACCTTAAATATCATAAAAGGAGAAGGCTAGTTAAATTTTCTCTCTTCTTGTCATTCTTGTCATAATTTGTTTGTGATGTTACCTTCACAGCTCTACCTTCATTAAACGAATCAGGTTTTGGGTATAAAGGCCTACCATATGTGTTTAATATTAATGATTAAAACTCTACAGTAGTAATGCAACAGCATCTCTTTATCAAAGTGCACCAAACAAAAATAAATCTTATTGGTGAGTAAAGGTGCTTCTTTGGGTCTCCATAGTAATGCTCAGAAGGGGAGTTTGTGAAACTCGATAAACTGTGGGCTACATGAAGTATTTATTTATTTATTCACATTTTTTTTTTTTGTGAGGATAAATCCCTTGAGATGAATCATCTTGTTTTTGAGGGGGTCCTCTTACTCATATTCATTCACTCGGGACAATTTACAGTTGCCAATTAACCTGTACCTGAAGCCGGAGTACCCGGAGAGAACCTACGGTAACACGTGGAGGACATGCACACTCCCCACAGAGTCGGCTGAGAATGTTTGAGTCGGCCGAGTTTTGAACTCACAACCTTCTAGCTGTGACGCAGGAGTGCTAACCACTCTGCCACGTGCACCCCAAGTTATTTTATTTCTTTAGCTTTCTGCTAACAGGCTTCTTTTTGAACATCTGCTAACAACTGAATATATTGTTTTAAGTTCCCTACCTTCATTTCATCCGAGTCTGCTCTTTTCTGTGTCAGTCTGCCCTTGTGTTAGCACACAGCTACTCGGCATGACTTTGTGAGCATGACGTTGTCTCGTCTCAGATCTAGCTGTTGTGGCAGCAGTTCACCTCATTGGTTAGTTGAGGGGCCCCTTGTATAGCTGCTGCCCTTAGCATTTGCCTAAACTGCTTATGCACTGTACATATACAGTACAAATTATTAAGTCAAAACAGCACTAAAGGTATTTGAGGTGTAGGTGTCTCTCACATTGTCCCACAACATTAAAATAGTGTAGATAAGTGTATAATGTTTTATAATAATTTATTCTATTTAGTGTCCATTTAATTTAATTTAAGCAACATGCCCAACACTATTGTAAAGTACAGAAGAGAACAAGCCTGTGAGGCCTTTATAGAAGGCCACAAAATGTCAGCATTTAAACATTACATCATATACTAAATATTTTACTTCTTAAAACTCCAAGTTTAAAATTCCTTAATTTTCAACTTATTGTTTATTTGTTTATATTTGTCTCACATTTGCTGTAGACATAAAAAAAAAATTATATCCTAAACGGAATAGAAAGGCCTATCTTAAGGACTTGTTTCAATTGGATTATTGGCTGTAAAATGTAGTACAGGAGCCTCCCTATATAGCTACATTTTAACCATGTCAACAACCTGAGCTCATGCTGATTTTTGTTTGACCTTCCTAAACTAATAGTCATTGCCATCAAAATTTAGCAATGCTTCTACAAGCTGTGCCTGTGAAAGTACATATCTTTCTGGTGTTAACCTGAAGAAGCAGAGAGGTGGTATTATTGTATTGTTTAGTGGCATTAGGACGTAATGGAGTGCAGTACAGACACGTGTAAATGAGGCAAATGCATTCAATTGTGAGGAACGATTGTTGGCATATCACTTTTGAGAGAACCACTCATTCATCTGAAGAAGCAGCTACAGAGAGTGCTATTCGAAACAGTTTATAATGGTGCTACACTGTTGACTAAATTATTGTCAGACTCCACTTAGTGATGGCCAGTAAACGCTTAACGTATTAGCAATAATGACATGAGGACATTGTTGTGGTTGTTGATCAGCTGTTGCAGAAAGTGTTTCATGTTGTTGTTGGATACATGGTATCTCAGGAGATAGACTCTCAAAACATCTCTCACTGAGACCTCTTGCAGTGTATGGACAAGTGTGTAACGGCGTTTGTCTGAGGTGAGTGTATTCCCCAGATGTTCTATTGAACCCTGCCACTTTTATTATTATTTTTTATGGCCTGCATGAGAGCATCATAATTCAGATTTTCAGGCATCAGGCTTATCTAAATTGTGTGGGGTTTGGTAGTTTTTTTTTTAAATCCTTTACTGATTACAGAGTATTATTTCTTACTTGTGAATAATGTACTACCCTAAAAGATACTTCTAAAATGTTCTAAAATCTACTTTTTACCTTCAAGGTTGTATGTAATTTTCTCACGCAAATCTCTCTACAGTGTGTTCAAGTCTCTGACCTTAGCGTCCTAATTTGTCTGCTCGTTTAAGTAACAGTTCTGTGGCTTAGCAAACATAGACAGCATTCCTGCTAAAATGTGTTTAAAACTTTTCAGTAGATATTTTTTACTCAGCTGCACTGCTTTCTGTCCACTTTACGGCTTTAGTATCTTCTTGTGTTTGAGGAATGATATCATCATATATGATAGGAATGTTTAAAATATGTAAACCTGATTTTCTTGATTTTCCATTTTTACTTAAGTGCCAACTAAAAGCTTCTATTCATGGGCTATGTTTGAGCCAAACTGTAAATCAATGATGTGCCCTCTACGTCACTTATGAATGTGCCGGAAACTGAGTCCACATAAGAGTTCTTCCAATTTTTTTGCTCATGTATTTTTCATACTTTATCCTCCCATAGATGCTCTGTTATTGGGTTGCTGTAATAATTCAGCATTATATGTAATGTATACACTCAACGTTTTGCTTCAGATCATTAATGCTTTTTATTTATATCTCTGTATACTACTGTTTTATGTACAATATGCAGCAGTATTTGGTTTTACCAGGTCTGTCTGCTGATTGTATGTCTGCTTGCTAAAAGCTAAACACAGGACTGCTGGGCGTTTTAGATCACATAAAACAACCCTATAGCCTCAGACATGTGTGTTCTGGTGGTCATAATCGCAGGAAAACATACAAGCACAAGTGTAGATCTCCAACGGACAGATTTGATTAAGTTTAGACCAATCGCTTAACTGAGCTTTTTCACTTTAGTCACTAGCAGCTAGACATGTATGTAGTATTTTATCATTTGACCTGCTCTGAAGCGGTTTTACGGCAGAGTTACGGTAGGTTCCAAGCACTATGTTTTCCTTGGTTTGTATATCCTTTTAAGCAAAAAATGTCTGTTTCTTCTGTGTTAGTTCTGAAGTCTACTGCATAATAACTATTTACAGTGTCACAAAAAGCACACTGTATTCATTTAAGGTAATTAGCCATGTGGGGTTTCAATGTCTCCAAATGCTGTTTATTATACATTTTTCAGGCTTTTCTTTATATAAACTATATTTCCATGTACAGCTGTGGTGCTTTCCTGCCAGCTGCGTAAATGTGGGTTGGGTGACGCTATCTCCCTCCTGCTCTATTTAGTGCTACAATTTGAATATTATTGTGTCAAAGTAGCACACGAACAATAGTAAAAGTAAACAGTTCTATAACTCAATTCATTTTTATTTATCCCCAAGGAGAAAATCAGTTCTCCCCTCTCAGCTAGACAAGACAAGACATTTATTTTTGTATAGCCCAATATCACAACAACAGCTGCCTCAAAGGGCTTAACAGACTGCACTAGACAACATCCTCTGTCCTTAGACCCTCCATCAGGGTGAGCAAAATACACAGTGAGGGATAATATGCCAGACATTGTAAGCCCATCGGTCCCAAACATTTGCTCAACATTCAAATTCAAAATCAAAAAATATAATAATAGACGGTTTCTAGAGTGACTTTGGCTAAAAAAATCATAATAATGTGATAAATTTTGCCAAAATACAAGCGGTAAATGATAGTATATGGCTATGTTCAGTAGCTAGGGCTGTAAGAAGTGCTTCTCCTGCAAATGAGTAATAAAAATGTTAACTTAAAGAGGAGAAAGTAATAATTAAAAGTGGGAGTGATTTAAGAAAGGCAATCTTACCTCTGCCACGACTACAGTGTAAATACACTACTGGTCAAAAGTTTTATTACACCCCAATTTTTATATTTCTTTTCTAGTTTAATGTTTTATTGTACTATGAAATTAAGGCAATAAAAATAAACTCTTGAAGGTAAAAAAAATCCTAGAATCAATTTATTAATCTAATATATATATTTAAAACTTTGACTCATTTAAGTCGCCACCTTTTGGCAGATATAACAGTTGAACACACTCAAGTCATTGAGTCTTTTTGCCTACTGGACGGCGTACAAAAGAAAGGCAATCTTCTCTTCACAGTTGAAACAGAGACTTTCTTACTACGACCACTGTTAAGCTGTGTTTGAAACTTGTTGTCTTGTGAGCCGCCAATCACCCAATGTTTGACTCTCAGAAACTTCTGATTTTGTTGTGACTTTGGGTCTGGTGAAAGAAACTGTACTCACTGACTCCTTGACTTTCCTGCAGCATCTGAGACATAGCTCTTGGGTTGGGTTGTATTTCTTTCAGTATTAGACGATCTGACCTTAGGGTGAATGTGAAGGTGGATGTCCACTTTTGGGAAGACTGGCAAACCATCAAAAACTTATCTCACCGTAGAGCACTAAACATTGTTTGGAAATCAGTTGAACGGAGTACAACAATAAGAAGGATCAGTTTGTGTTTGCCTTGTGGTTTTATATAAATATCTGTATGTTTTCTGTTTAACACAACTGAATTCTGAAGGTCAAAATTATAAAAGTTTATATTAATAAGGGCACAGTTAAAGGCTTATATGTTGTTCATGTATGATCCAATTTAGTAAGATCACCATGCATACATTACTGGTAAAAACATACAAAGTGTAGCATCAACAGTTTTACCTGACTGCCCCAGCATTTCTAATTAAAACATGTCCAACAGCAACACTAGATTTTAAAGCAAATATTATCCCTGCTTACAAACCCCCCCAGTCACACCAAACACCTATGCATGCACTCCCCCACATTTCCAAGGCATTTCCAGCACAATTTCTTAGCAAATTGGGGCAACATTATTTTTTTTAAGGATTTGAATTTTTTTTTTTTTCTCACTACGAAAAGTGCATGCCACAGCAGAAAACTTCTCTGCTAGAAAACTCTCTGCTAGGTGACCAGACTAGCTATCATGATATGGTACGAGTTTGTCCTCCGAAAATGTCACATTCAGACATGGTTCTGTTTTTTTCATGATAGCAGTCCACAGTCCATCTTAGCTCTTCTCTTGGGTCTTATCTCCCTTGTACAGGGAAAAACAACTTATCTTAAGCATAACATGTCACACAGTCTGTACACATGTTGACACATCCTAGTCATGTGTCAGCATTTATTATAAAAACAGCTTCTTACCCAAATAAAACTGTCTGTGGACTATAATGATGATGCTGAAAATTGAATTGAATGGTTCTACTATTTGTCATTGCATCAGTTGCATTTTTAGCCCTGCACTCTCCAGTCCCTCTGAACTCAAGTGAGACCAATGTTTGAATCCCGTTTTCATTGTGATAAATATGAACAATTTCTTTGTGGTCTGATTTTAGGTGGAGCGTATTGTTGACAAGAGGCGTAACAAAAAGGGCAAATGGGAGTACCTGATCAGATGGAAAGGCTATGGGAGTAAAGAGGACACCTGGGAACCAGAACACCATCTACTTCACTGTGAGGAGTTTATTGATCAGTTCAACAGTTTGCGGTTACATTCACATAAACGGCCCAAAATATCCAGATTTCGGCGTGAAATTTCCACCAACCCAACAGAAAACTCCAGAACTCGATCAGAAGCAAAAAAGACAAAAAGGACAAGTGGGCCACCAGTGGGGGTTAGGGTGGGAACTGTGCTTGACGTTGGAGGTGAGCCAGCAGGTGTCACTCAGAAGCAAAAGAAGTTGGGTGGCGCTAGTGGAAAGCATCCTTTAGGAGACAGAATCAGCAAAGTGATAACATACAAGGGCCCCCCTGCTCAAGGCATGGCTCACTTCGTTCCACCACTGAGGCATGCTCATAATGGACTTCGGAATGGAGACATGGAGCCAGTCGTGTACAGAGCAGCAGCCAGATCACAGAGACTGCCTTTGGACAGAGTGGACACAGATTTAGGCCATACGAATGTGACAGGGCAACAGTACACCAGTGAACTTGGTAAGAGTAAAAAATCAAATTAAGTAAATATTGTTTGAATTTTTAAATGCTAAGACTACATTATTGTTTCATAGCCAGTTCACTTGTAAGTATGACATTGGTTGTACCATGACCTGCTGTACAGGACTGTTTTGCGGTATAAAAAGAAGACAGTCGGATTGAAATATGCAACGCATGCAATGGCATAGTTAAGCAAGGAGGGGCCCGCATCCAACTCATTCAATACCAACAATTTAATAATTCATTTGAAAAACCAACCCCAAGAAGTTTACAGTGCATACCAACAACGAGCTAGTTAACAAGCGACAATCCCTAACACAAGAGGCAAGCACTGCCACATACAACTAGCCCTTGAGGGAGAAATAAGCAGTGATTTTGCAAGAACCAAATCTATAACCAAGAGTGGAATGGAAATGATTGTAGTATAATGTTATTATGTACAGTTTAAAAGCAAATGTGCATTTTCCCCCCAAAAATGTATAATATTATTTTTATTTTTATTCAATAAAGCAATGGCTATTAATATTTAAAATGGTGTTATCAACATCGGCCACAACATCAAGCTAAAATTTTATATCAGACCAAACCAAATACCAACTCTTTGCAAAAAGCACTGCACAGTGCTCCTTGACACTCCAACTAAATTGACTGTGTAACCTATTTAGCCCTATATATTTTTTTTATTTATTATTTAGGCTCAAATTCTGGGTCACATTTAGGGGCATGCAGCATGCAGTGGTTGTGCAGTCTGAGTGTTACTTGCGAGTCCTTGGTGCTCAAGTCCGAGTCTAAGTCCCAGTCATCACTTCTCAAGTCCGAGTTGAGTCCTTGTGTATAAGAATAAAACAAGTCCAAGTTTGAGTCTGAGCCATAAATAAGCAAGTCTGAGTCGAGTCATTGAGGCTTACCCTTGAGTTGAATTACAAAAATGATCCTGATGACTTGACTCAAGTCCGAGACCAGGACTGCAGTACTCCATTTATGGATGAAATACATTGGAGACATTGAAAACACTTTGTGGATATAGCAGGCAGTGGTGCTATGGGACTAATTTTACCAACGCCTGTTTATATATTTTAAATTATTTCAAGATATTAATGAACCCTGTTGGGGCTATTACGAATCCTAATATTTGAATCCTCATATGGTTAAGCCAGTTCACCTCGGGCAGCAGCCTCAGCTCCACACATAATCTGTCTGCACTGGTGAAGTACTTTTCAGACTGGATAAACCAACCTCCTCACTGATGGAAAAATATCAGGCACTACAATGAAACCACACAAATACAATTGCATTTGGGTATAGTAGCCCATCGTCACAAACTTTATCTCTGTGTATTTGTCATTATTGTAGCATTTAACTTGAAATTATCCTTGGGTTGTTTGTTTTATTTGTCGAATGATTGGCTTGTTTTGTTGACCTTGTGTGTCAGGTACCCCTCTTGTTAATGGAAAGCTGCATCTGCACAACTCTGTAAAACGGAAACTAGCCGAAGACAAAAGCTATGCCTTTGACAAGCGGCTCCGGTACAACGTGCGACAGAACGAGAGCAACTGTCGCTTCAGAGACATTGTGGTGCGGAAAGAGGAGGGCTTCACACATGTCCTGCTCTCCAGCCAAACCACAGACAACAATGCTTTGACGCCTGAGGTGAGGACAGCATGTGCCGGTCCAAGTTTTATGACTTGTTGTTTAAATATTTATCCACAGTTTTTATTATCTGTGCTCAGCAGAGAACAACTTACTCAGTTGTTGGTTATATCTTAGTGCCCAGATTGAGAATTGGGACATTAGGAAGTTTCCTCTGTACCTACAGATACCCCAGAGCTACCTACTGACTCCCCAACAGCTCAAACTGAGCTCTTCAGAATATAATTTCAGAACACTGCACTTATTTGACAGCTGCCAGGTGTGAATATATTTAGTTGCTTAAATCTGACAAGGGGCATCACTGAAAAGACTGCAACAAAAATGTTGGAAAATAGCCTTTGGATTTACATTTCAATTTTGTATTTGTACTTGCAGTTTCTGCTTGCTTAGAGCAGTTAGGGCTATGTATATAAAATAAACATGCCATCTGTTGTTACTGCAGCTAAATGCCGGCTGAACTAGTGAGGAAATTATGCAGATTTTAACTATCCTCAAAAAGGAACAATGTCAGATAATCTATGAAGGTGAAAAGAACAAAAAACTGTTTACTTGAAGGGCCTAGTCTCTTTAATTTGTGAATATTTTCTGATTAGACTTAATTGCCTACTCTACCAGGAGTTTCAAATTATCTCTGCCAATCTGTGTTGTTGGAGGTCTAACATTTCTCCACAGACGTATGTTGATTACCTGCATGTCTGTCAAACACTTTCCATAAACCAAACTATAATGTATCATTTTGCAGTGATTAGGGCCAGAAAAAGATTGAAAAGCTCCTTGTGGGCCTTGGGCTGTGATGATCCACTTGAATGTGATTGGTCAGTCAGTCTACCCAGACTCCAATCAACAACAAGCTACTTCTTTCCTTTTGAGCACATACAAACTCCCAGTGCATTTTTGTGCCAATATTGACCATACTTGTATAATATTTACATTTGACAGCAAAACATCACTAAATAAAGACACACCTAGATCATATTGTATTCCATTATGTGAAAACATGTTTTTACAGCTTCATTTGTATTTCTGAGACTAGCCACAGATCATGTTTTTCTTAACCCAAAGCCCATAGATCTAAGCCAGCAGCAGTTTCTCCTATTACTCTAGATTTACAGTTTGATACAGCATCGTCGGTAGCCTTGCACATTACAGGCACTGAATTGGCTTGTGCGTGTGTATGTAGTGTATAACAGTGCATGCAACAGAAAGCCCATTAGCTCTGGGCTTATCAAAAAGCTCTTGATAGCTCCCTCTGTGTCTCTCAGCCTTTTAAAGCCACAGGAACAAGAAAGGCTGTGCGGATATACTCACTCAATAGCTTCAAATACATCCCATTACTTTTTTATCCAAACAATGAAAGTTACAATTCCCCTGAGCTATTATTATCTGCTTCACTTTCAGTCACCTTTTTTGTGTGTTCACACAATGTGGTCTTTTTTCCTCATCATACTGTCAAAAAGTTATAATGAACCTCTATGTAAAGCTTTTTCTATTCAGTAAGCTTTAGAAATGAATGGATTATACACCCTTAAATTAGGCAGTAGCTCAGTGGGTAGAGCAGTCATCTTTCAACCCGAAGGTAGTTGGTTCGATTCCCACTCTCCCCACAGTTCATACTGTCATTGTGTCCTTGGGCAAGACACTTAACTCACCTTGCCTCCAGTGGCTGTAACACTGGTAATTACTGTAGAACAATGTAAGTCGCTTTAGATAAAAGCGTCAAATGAATAAATGTAAAATGGTTCATTTGATTGCTTACTATTTATATTATATGTATTTCAAATAGATATGTATTACCTACGAAATAGTTTGTAGCTGTTACCATTATGGGACATCTTGTATAATAAAGCAGTTCTTAGATTTTTCATTGTGCAAAAGACACTGCGGGTTACTGAGACAATCCTATCTTTCATCCTTCACATGTCTCACCAAATTTTAGTATTAAGCAAAAGCCTGTCTTTCTCACTGATCAATGAAGTTAATGTTTTCAACTTAATGGTATATCAATTAATCAGACTACTGTATCTGAAACATTTCTTTTCTCCAATCCATAGAAATGTGACATATTCCACTGAACGGTGTGTACAGACAATGGCTAAATTAGACGCACATAAATTATTGCCCTTTTCTCTAAAATCATCATTTACCCCTACCACTAACTTAAACCCTGCGATTTTGAGATCTAACAGAAAGTCTGAACTATGAGGATAGTACAGTTCAGTCTAACTCTGAAAGTACCCTTCAGTCTGCTGTTAAACTAGGAGCAGTAGTCATTTTTTACAGTCATGTATTACATTTTTTATGTATTACAACCAAAAAATTAGGGAATATCTGAAAAGATCCCTGCACTTAGATGTGAAATTTTATTTATTTTACTTATTTTTTTTATATATATTTTTTTGGGCCTGTTTAGCCTTTTATACGTTATGTAAGTAATGATTCTGAACAAGACCAGCGTCAGAATCAGGCCCGGGTTACTTGAGTATGTTGTATGCGCTCTATCAGGTGAGCCAACAAGGCTCTCGTTAAATGTGAAATTTCCTCAACTAAAGGTGTTGCTAGAATCAAACTACCAGTAAAAACAAACATGGCTTTTAGACTAATTAGTGTTGAGCCACTCTATTATTTAAATTCTTTTAAAGATCCATAAACACCCCACTGAACCTCCCCTCAGACCCATTGTCTCAGGGTCCATTACTGAACCTTTTTATTATAATATGTGGACTTCCATCTTACTTAGGAGGTGCAAAAGATGTACTTTATTGCTTGAGCCACTGTACTTTAAATGAGAACACAATAGTGGCTTTTCTTTATTTAAAAAAATGACACACTTGTATAGTTATAATCCCTGTAATGAGATTTTAAACTCTCCTGCCCATAAGCTATTCAAGGGAGAGCTGGCATCAGGTCCTTATAATGCATCCCTTTTTAGAAATGTTCCACAAGTTACAATTATATTGCACTACGAATCTAACTGGCACCTTTAACAAGCAGCCACAGTAAATAGGACAGCAACAACACCATCTGTAGCTGGACTGGTAGGCAAATAGAAAAAAGCTGAAATTGAAATTTACCTGCAATTACAGTACAAAACGAATCAGTTATTTGGATTTGACTATACCTAAGGATGACATTGATGACTTTCATAATGGCCTGACATTATAAGGGGAGAGATTATAATAATAATAATAATAATTTCAAGGCTCTCAAAGTGCTTTACAGAGTCCATTATTCATTCATTCCACAGTCACACACTGGTGGTGGAGACGTGGCAGCCATAATGCGCCTACGGCCTCTACGACTTCCAACACACTCTCACATTCACACACCCGTGCCAAAGACACTGGAGGAAGGGTGGGTTAAGTGTCTTTTCAAACGACCCTTATATCTGCACTTATTATCCAAAGAGCCTTACAATGTGCTATCAACAACTCTCCAATCTTTTCATAAACAAGCCTAAAAACCAACTGTGTTTCAACTAAATATCATCAATGTGCTTTGCAGATGAAGGGGATACTCACAAAACACTTAAAGTTCTCCAAGCACATTCATCCTTGAAGAGCTTTTGTAAAGCTTCACTGTTAATATGTTTATAACTACAACCATAAAAAACACAAAATTTACTAAAAAAAGTACAAAATTATAATCAACCAGATACCAAAAGAAGAATCATTGTACATTAATAAATTAATGGTGAATCAACATGTCATCTAAATATTAGAATCAGAAAGAACTTATTGTCAAGTGTGCTTGCACAGACAAGGATTTTTTTCTTGGTGCTGAACATTCCAATGCACATAGATATACAAATACAACAAGAAACATGCTAATCAAAATCTAAGAATAAAAATATGGTAAAATCTAAGGTCAAAGTTAGGTTTAGTCGGAATAGACATTTGCAGATTATCAACATATTAACAGTATTATGATTGTAAATATTCATAGAGTAGGGAGTATTGCACTTAAAGGCATATGCCTTGGGAAGTATTTACCTATTACTACTTTCAAAAGATAAATTGCCCGTGGTAAGAAACTGTTCCTGTCTTGACGGTAACAGTTCCAACAGGTGATGTCCAGGGTGGGTGGAGTCTGTGATAATTTGACCTGCTCTCTTACTCTACCAGTACAGGTCCTGAGTGGTTGGCAGGGGGAACCAATAATCCTCTCCTCAGTCCGGACTCTTTGTTGTAGTCTCCTGATGTCTGATTTGGTAGCTGAACCAAACCAGACAGTGATAGAAATGCATAAAACAGACTCGATGTTTGCAGAGTAGATCTCAGTCAGCAGCTCCTGTGGCAGGTTGAAACCTTTTCACAATGGAGTCAATGATATTGTCCCACTGCAGATCCTGAGAGATGTTAGTGCCCAGGAACCTGAATGACTCCATTGCTTCCTCAGTACTATCCATGATGGTGAGTGGAGGGAGTGGTGGACCGTTTCTCCTGAAGTCCACTATCATCAGCACTGTTTTAATTGAGTTCAGCCCAAGGTTGTTATGACTGCATCGGTCAGCCTGCTGATCAACCTCCAGTCTGTAAGCAGACTCGTCCCCGTTTTTGATAAGGCTAATGACAGTGTAATCTGAAAATTTCAGGAGCTTGATACAGGGGAACAAAGAGCAGTGGGGAAAGAATGCACCCCTTGCGGGGTGCCAGTGCTGGTAGTGAGAGTCCTAGATGTGAGTTTCCGCAGTCTCACTAGCTGCTGCTGTTTGTCAAGAAGCTGGTGATCCACCCACAGATTGAGGATGGCATGGAGAGCTGGGTCAGTTTGGCTGTGAGAAGGTCCAGCACAATGGTATTGAAGGACGAACTGCATTAGTCCCAGGTCTGTCGAGATGTTGCAGGATATAATGCAGTCCCATGTTGACTGCATCATCCACAGACCTGTTTGCTCTGTAGGCAAATTGAAGAGGATTCAGCAAGGCTTCAGTGATGTTCTTCTGGTAGGCCAACACCAGTCTTTCAAATTACTTCATGACCACAAACGTGAGAGCGACAAGTCTGTAGTCATTAAGTCTAGTGATTTGGGTTTTTGTGGGGCGTTTGAAGAAGCAGGGAACTTTACACTGCTCAAATGATCTGATGAATACTGGGGCCAGTTGGTCAACGCAGCTTTTAAACAAGCAGATGAGATGTCGTCTGGGCCTGAAACTATGCCTTTTGTTTTTTTAATACTTAGCTTCCACACAATGCTTCAGCTCAGGTTGGATGTCAGGAGGGAGTAGAAGGAGTGCAGAAGGTGAGGATGAATGTGTGAAGTGCAAATCAGCAGTCTGAGCTTTTCAAAACCGATGTAGAATAAATTCAGATTGTTAGCCAGTTGTTGATTCTCCAGAGATCGGAGGGATGGTGACTTGTAGTTGGTGATGTTTGTCAAGCCAGTCCGACTGATGTCGGGTCGTCTGAAATAATATTTTTCAGCTTTTCAGAGTAACTTCTTTTAGCCACTTTGAGCCAGTCTGTTTCTGTTTTATTATACAAGATTCTATCCCCACTTCTTTGCCATAACAAAGCTGTTTGAGTTTCACTGTAAACCATAGTTTATCATTAGTGAATGATGAAAATGACCTGGTAGAAATGTATGTATCCTCAAAGAAACTGACCCATAATGTTACAGTATCTCTACGCTCTTCCAGGTCAGTGGCAGCAGCTTCAAAAACAGTCCAATCAGTGCAGTCAAAGCAGGCTTGTAAATCCTGCTCTGCTTCATTAGTCCATCAGGATTATATAGGACAATAAAAGACAGGTAAAGGACAGTTTAAACAATGAAATATAGAACATTAAATTGCCAGGACAGGAAATATGGACCATGTAGTTGCAAAACATTATGCAAAAGCCAACCATGCTTTAACATTCTTACTGAGACTTGACAGGAAAATGACATTGCCCATTAGAGAGGAAATTAGAAAGTAGAAGACTGTCTTAAATGTTTGGGACTTATAATGTCTACTATGACACCAAATGCACTTAATGATGACTGTAACTTAAAATGTTTTTTTCAGGATATATGGGATATACTATAGATCTGACTATGTTAAACTATGTGTTTTGTTGTCTTCATGAAATGCATCTGAAAGCTCCCCTCTGCTTCCAGTTCTTCATTTAGCTTATTTCTTTATATATTCACTTGACTAACCTCTTTATGATAATTGTTGATATGAGATATTATGGAATAAATTAAATTCCCCTGGTTTAATTAAGTTGGAAATACTGTCTGTTTGTTTGTGGTTTAAGTTATAATTTTTTATAACTTAAACCTTTATGACTCTTTCTTATTGCTAGATCATGAAGGAAGTTTGTCGCGCTCTGGGTAATGCTGCCGCTGATGACAGCAAATTGTTATTGCTCAGCTCCGTGGGTACTGTTTTCTGCAGCGGCTTGGAGCCTTCATACCTGATAGGTCGTCTGTCCACGGATCGCAGGAAAGAGAGCAGTCGCATTGCTGAAGCCGTACGGTAAGAAAACATCTTTTCACTCTGGGCTAGACTCTATTATTCCTTCAGGATTGATATTGATAGCTCGGCACTCTTTCAGGGACTTTGTGTTGGCATTCATCCACTTCAAAAAGCCCATTGTTGTGGCAATAAATGGGCCAGCTCTGGGTTTAGGGGCGTCCATACTGCCGCTGTGTGACGTGGTGTGGGCCAGTGAGAGAGCCTGGTTCCAGACTCCATGTGCTGCCTTGCACCTCACGCCCTCCGGCTGCTCATCATACACCTTTCCACAGATTCTCGGAGTAGCTCTGGTGAGTCGAGCAACTCACACTTTCTAATTTTAAGTTTTGAAAAGACATTTTAAAGGTTTAAACATTTTCCCGTCATGATAGGCCAATGAGATGTTGTTCTGTGGAAGAAAGCTAACAGCCCAAGAAGCATGCAGTCGAGGCTTGGTGTCACAGGTGTTCTGGCCAACCACATTTAACCAGGAAGTCATGCTACGTGTGAAGGAAATGGCTTCCTGTAATGCAGTGGTAGGTTCCCCATAGTACAACCAAAGACAAAATATTAGCTCTTGAATATAACCAAATGCTATGTCAATAACAAATCTTCCCATTTTTTTGTTTAAAGGTTTTAGAAGAGTCCAAATGTCTTGTGCGGGGTATAATCATCTCAGTGCTCGAAGAGGTGAATGAGAAGGAGTGTCAGATGCTGAAGCAGCTGTGGTGTTCAACCAAAGGACTGGAGGCACTGTTCAGTTACCTTCACAACAAGTCATAAGAGAAGTGAGGATCCAGTCTGGCTGAGTTGATGGGTGCATGTTTAAATGATGATGCTGTGATCTTAAAATGAAGAAAAAGCACATCAGCACTTCAGCTTGTTTTCTACCTTCTAATTTTTTTGTACATCTTTTTTTTTTTTTGGACTCAATCAAACCGTCCAGCTGTTAATTATTGTATTGTATTATTGCACTGGGACAATTGTGCATTGTGTAAATGACCCCTGAAAGGGCTCTTCAGGGAGGAACTCTTTCTGTACACCTGAGATGTGTATATTAAATTAACAGGATCTGTCAATAGCACATGAAAAAGTGATAATATATATGTGTATATATACAGTACATCCATATAATATAAATTGAGTATTTATTTTACATGTTTAAAAGAGTTTGTTTATATATAAGATTGATTTTGAGATGTCTCTTTAGTC
Source organism: Neodontobutis hainanensis (assembly GCA_024349245.1). Taxonomy (NCBI): domain Eukaryota; kingdom Metazoa; phylum Chordata; class Actinopteri; order Gobiiformes; family Odontobutidae; genus Neodontobutis; species Neodontobutis hainanensis. Next base: position 5,804,586 of record JALDNG010000002.1, on the reverse strand, counting down.
AGTCAGAGCTACTGTTAGGTGAAGTTTGCATGACAACAGTTTTCCGCTACTGACACATAAGTTAATATAATTTACACAGAATCACAGGGTCACCACCAAACATGTCTAAACAAACTTTGTTTCAGCTTTAGTCAGTTTGAAATGTCAGCTGGACTTTTTTTTTTCTTTAAAGCACATGCAAATTTACATTTTTCAGAAATTTAAAATTGATTTGTCTATTTGATTTGAGTGCTTATGCTAAACTGGTTGGGTTTGAATCAAACCTGAAATTTGGCTTGATAATGGATTGCATATTAAATGAATTAGCATTGTAGTGCACTGTGATGTATTCGAGTTATTCATGCATTGCTTTCAATTGTGTGTGATTGATTTGTGTGGGTGAATGTATTTTTAATTTGATAATCTAAGTATTTATATTGCTGTCTTTTTCACAAAAAAACATTGTGGAAATGCATCAGTAATGTATGTAGCTGGAGTCAGCATTGTCCTTGTCTGCATGTGATAAATCACAATGGAAAGAAATGTTGCTGTGCTTAAAGATCTCCAAAAATGTTAAGTGCGTGTAAACTGTCCTTTTTAAAGTTTAGAAATTGTCCGTTTTAGTAATTGTACAAATGCAACAGAGTATATAGATAGAAGGATTTTTTGTAAATAACTGCATGTAATATACTGTGTATATATATATATATATATATATAAATGTTGCCTATCTGGATACCTTGTATATCAAGGTACAATGTGTTTTGTAATGGTAGATAAGTTGCAGGTTATTTTTGTATTTATGAGAACAGTTTGGATATGCAGTGCTAAGAAGTTGGCTTTGCTTCTGAGGCTCCCAAACAATTTAGAGCTTTGTAGGCCAATTTACTACATTCAACAAGTTATTGGGTGGAATTAAATCAAATAATGTGACAAAAAAGGCTGTAATAACCTGTGAGTCCTTAAAAATTCAGATGTGAAATGAGTCTTCACATTCACTTAGCCTCTGCATTTTATTTTTAAAACTTAAGTGTCACATTAATGTCATTCACTCAGGTCGATATTACTGGTCATGTCTTTTTAAACTGTTTTAATAAAAATGTATTTACTTTCTCTCTTCAAGCATATTTTCACAGCATAGGGTTTTTAAGTAACTTTATTTACAAAGGCATATGTGTATAATGCCTTACTAAACGTTACAAATAACAGGTTCCTCTAGGGTTTGTTTTTTTTTTTTTTTTAAACCATTCATTTGTTAGTTTTCCCCCACATTGTCTCAGAGCAAATCCTGGGGTGCCTTAAATATGTCAAGGGTAATCCATATGTTATGGATAGACGATGAGCTGCTTTTATTAAAAGGACAATTCTTTCACAGTGTGGCATTTGTCTTTTCTTTCCACTACGCAAGTTTTTTAGTTGCATAAGTACATCACACATAACATAAAACACACAAAATTATCTCAATACTTTACTTGTGTGGGGGGGCTGGTCACAAATCAATATGATTTCAAGTTTAGCTTTTGAATAGGAGCCATCCATCACGTTGACTGGTCTCACTGTTACAGTTACATTATATTGTCAGATTTTACAGTAAAGGCAGTAGCAGATCTACAGATTTTCTTCATTGTTTCTCAGCTAATATACACCATAATTATTTTATTGTTATTTTAATAACCCACACTTATCTTCAAGTGAAGACAAAAAACAGCAAAAGCAACCCGACATCCCGCTGTATGGGTACCAGTAGAATGGTAACATGTTCTTCAGAAATTCTCTTTGGGACCTTCTTTCAACCTCCTCTTCATCTCCAGAGCATGTTGCTTGCTGCGCTCTCTGTTCTCCAGTCGCTGTTGAAAGATCAGAAAACAAATTACTCAGAGATTCTTCATTGGATCTTATTTAAAAAGTTAGTTAGTTCACCTCTTTCTTTAGACAATGACGCATTGCACGATCAAAATCATTACATGTTCCAAAAAACTTCATTAAGTTGTGCTAAAAGAGAAAAACACATTTACACTGTTTATCCAAACTTGTGCAATACACAGCCATAAGACAGTTTTAGAGTGCAACTTACCTCCTTGTGGCACTGCCTCAAATGAGTGATTAGTTCATTACACTCTTCCGTATGGAGGTGAGGTGACAGGTCCGGGTGCATGCTGAGTTAAGGGCTTACTTTACCACTGAAGCACACCTGAAAAGTCAGAGACAAGCAACCATATGTTGTATTGTTTGACAGGCAAGCTAATGGAGAGCTCATAGTGTAATACAGTGGCAAGAAAAGTATGGAAACCTTTTGGAATTTCATGGTTTTCTGAATAAAATTGTCTTAAAATGTGATCTGATCTTCATCTATGACAATTCTAAAACAATTCTGATCTTTCATGTCTTTATTGAGTACAACCAAAAAACCTCATAGTGCTTGTGGCAAAAATATGTGAACCCTTGAGTTAATGACCTTAAAAAAGGTAATTGGAGTCAGGTTTTAGCACTCCTGGAGTCTTGTTAAAGATAATACGTTTCAGCATAGATTGTTTATAAAATGGATGTAATCCGCTCATTGGTCCCATTCTCACCGATATTGTCATTACGACAGGGCAAAAAAAATGGCGGTTACATCCGGGCTTTTCAGCTTGTACTGCAAATCAAAAACAATAGTTTTCAGACAGCATAAACGGACATATTAATCAAAAATTCACCCCTCCAAAGCTCTTATGTAGAAAAAACTTAGCTCTAGAGACCAGAGCCATCATTTGTACCAGGCTGTAAACATGATTTTTACACTTGTAAAGTCGCCATTGGGTTTCTCCTTATATTTCTGCTTTTGGAGCCTGCCCTCTGGTGGACGGCGATATATCGCTGTATTTCGCTGAATATCGTTGTATGGCTGCACCCTTACTCGAGGACCGTTTAAGAGGTTCCACGAGAGTGGCTTGGTTTGGAGATGTGGACTACAGCTACTTTGACTGATAAAAAACCCTAAAACCTTTGGAGTTTGCTCTGCACAAGAAGAACACACTTATGTGAGCAATGCCTCACTAAAAAGAGCTTTCAGAGGAGCTACAATCAAGAATTGTAAAGCTTGAAAGGGTTTCAAAGTTTTTTCTTTGACTTTGGGACTGTTGAACTCTACCAAGAAGATGGTACCTAGTCAAAAGGACACCAAGAACACAACAATGACTCATTAATGAGATAAACAGCAGTTCTGCCAGGAAGAATGGGCTATAATTCCTCCTTAACAATGTGCAGGTCTGATCCACAGCTACAGAAAGTGCCTGGTTGAGGTTATTACTGCCAAGGGAGGGTCAGTTATTAATTCTAGAGGTTGACTTACTTTTTCCACTGCGATTTTGAATGTTGAATGAGTATGTTCAATAAAGACGTGTAAATATTTTTAGACACATTATGTCAATGCCCTTAAATTAGATGAAGATCAGCTCACATTTTAAGACAAATTTATAAAAAAAATTAAAATAAAAAAACATTAAATTCCAAGGGTTACATACTGTACGTTTATTTCCTATACCCAAATCCAAAAATATAATATAGGCTTCAAGTTTAAAGCATATCAAACCAAATTAATATTTGTCTTCTTTTATGAACTTTTTTTGTTTTTACTTGGTAAATATTTAAAATTATTTTCACTAGATCCAAGTCCTCTAAAGGATACTAATGCCTCCCCATCCCTCTCCTTCCTGAGCTGTCATTGTGATGCTGAGGTTTGTTAATCCTCTGGTCACTTACCTGCAGACACACAAGAGGAACAGGAAACAATAGAGACACAAAAAGTTTTACCACACCACATTGGATTTTGTGGTAACAAGTGTACTCCTATAAGTTTGGACTTGGAGGACCCAAGCTACAGTGGGTAAAGCTACATAATTCGGCCCTTAAAACAGACCAGACAACTCCACTCGTTCTCTTATTACTGTGTTTTAATAGCGCACATTTATGACTATTTAATTACTTTTAAACAAACATGAAAGTGGGATACACTTACCAGTTAGCCAGTGTCATTTGATACGTTTCCTGCTCGGCAAAGTGAACGACTGAATAACATTAATATTTGTGAGCATTAAAAGCGAAACTATCTTATGATGGCAGCGCAAATAACTACTGGTTTAGTATTTCTTTTCTTTTTCTGTATTCTTTTTGTAATATATGAACATGATAAGCACCAAAATCCCAAGAACCTAAAGGACATGCGTACAGCATACGTCAGCGCGACACAGCAAAGCACAAGCCGAATCAGAGTCTTGCTTTATATTCAAACCACCAATGGGCTATGTTCTTTTTAGAGTGGGTGGAACTTTTGACCATGATTGACATTTTCATGAATAATAGCGGGTAACTTCCGTTTTGAGGCTTATTGGAAGACTACATTTGTTGTAATGCACAAAACATTGAGCCCAAAATATGATATTTGACACACTAAATTCCTGCCTGACTGAGAGGATTTTTATTTAACATTTGGAGAAAACAAACCGAGGCCAATGAACGGCAAATGGTCCTTGTAGTACCACCACTCCAACACAACAGAGGGCGCTAAATAATTGACGCCTGGCTTTAGAGGTAGTATCTGATTGGACCATTTGTGTGCGCTTCTCTAGGCGGTTTGTTTGCATCTTTAGTCTACAGCTATCCGTTACTAGTGTGTAACTCATAAAGGACTGTTCGTTTAACCTTTATTTACATTTTATTTAAATCATCCTAGCTTTGTAGTTAGGAAAATGGATGACACGTCGAGGCGTCTACTGCAGAAACTAATACGACGTATACCAAGTCAGTTGCTAAGGCCAACGCTAGAAAAGTGGGGTCGCTTGAAGCAGGCGCAGTTGCAGTCAATAGATTTTACACAATCAAAACGCGCCTTAACAGAAAAACTACTCTCCGTCTATGAGGTATGTTGTTGAGATTTTTTCGGGTTGGCTATAAATAGTTGTGTATTAGCTACATGATCAACAGAAATAATCGTCACTATTGCTAAATACATCGTCCACATATATACTTGGTTAATAAAGAGTCAGCGTAAGAAACGGGTAGATAATTGAGTGCTAACCTACTCTAAATCAATGTCCATTTATATTTCTTTTGCAGGAAAATGACTGGACTCTTAAAATTATAACAGAACTGGAGTTGTTGTGTAAGTTGAATCTATATGCTGTATAACCTGCCTGGTGGTCTAAATAATTGTTTATATTTTCCCTTAGATATCATTGACAACCCAAACATTGGGATGTGGCATGCCTTTCAGCTTATTGACCCAGAAGGTATCTGTGTAATATGAGATAATAGAACAATGTGTGAGTTATAAAGCTTCCAGAATAGATTCAAGTTGATTACAATTATGCATTTATATGTTTTCAAGATGATGCTAATGCTGTTGAGTTCATACAGTTTAAGGAACTATTTAAATCCCACCTCACTGAACTTGTGAGAAATGTAAGTACAATTTCTTACATTAACATGCTGCCGTAATAGTTTTTTTTATAAAAAATAGAACACATGACATAATTATAAATGTACTGCTGACTTGATAATACTGGTGTCATTACGTCACAGGTGTCTATAAAAATTAAGAAGAACACAGATGAAGCAGTATGGATTCGGCTTGCTTGGGGTGAAAGTTTTTCTCGGCCCAATCACTTCAAACCTACATATGTTGTTCACCATCTCCAAACTCCTTATGTTTTTATGACCAGCTTAAATTCAAAACGGAAGCCTCTCTTATTTCAGGTTAGGAATATGGATTGTATTTTTTTTTAAAAAAACAGGTAAAAACATTTTAAATACACTTTTCTCATAATAAATTGCTTTGTAGGTCTTAGTACTTGCCACTAGATACCAAGCCATGAAGGATGCAAATCTCAGTGGACGCAAGCTCAGTGCTATTAGGGACCTACTGATGAGACAATATGAACAGGTAAAAAAAAAATCGGGTCACAAAATATATACTGTATTGAATGTCAAAGTTGGACATTATACAAAAATGTTTTTAACGAGAATATTAGACAAACATTGTGTTTTTGCTTCATAGGTATTTCCTGCAAAATTTCCCTGCCACGTTACTGAAAATAATGAAAATGTCACAAGTATGATATAATTTTATCTAACATAATTTATAATAAGTTTACAATAATATAAATATAAAAAAATGCCAATAACATTTGCTATTTACAGACCCACACACAGAACGAGAACAAGCTGAATGGTCTGCAAACAGACATCAAATGGCTTGTGAGGCTTTTGGAGGTGGGAAGTTGCCTGAACTACAGTCTGCAGTATACAAGGTACACTGTAGCAAAAACTGTATGTGTGTGAGAGTAAACTTTGAAAGTTTGTATGAGTTTGTGATTTTTTTTTTATTTTTTTTTTTTTATTATTATTTCTTTTACTGTTTTTCAGCTGGAGACAAAATTCAGAGGCCACACAAACAATATGTCACAACATAATGAACCCTTCAAATGTGTTGTGAAGTTTTCAAGCACCAACTTACTCGAGTCTCTCAGACACTGTGCATCTTTAGGTATAAATATACAGTCAAATATTGAAATGTTCCAGTATGCAGGAATTTGTTAAATTTGCAATTCCACAAATGGCCACGAGAGGGAACATATACTCATCGTGGTTTTAGAACAATTGATACAAATCTGGTAGTGATGGTAATGTCAGCTGAGCTCATTTCATTTTTATGTTTTGCAGGAATTGCTTCAACCCCTGTCACACCTCTGCTCTCATCCATACCACTTAAAGGAAGGAATTACTTTGTCATCACAGACAATTGTCCTAGTGCTTCGCAGGCACAGCATCAACAGAAATGACAAAGTGGAACATTGACTTGGATTGTCTTGTGCTTGCTTGGTTTTACCATTCTAGTGGTCTTGCTTTGTGTACAAAAACATGTGACATGACTGCCTGTATTTCCAAATTACACTGCACATACCTGTCTTTATATGCTTAAATTTCATAATGCATGAGCAAATATATTTTCAGTCCTATCCTCTTACATTTAATAAACCAGAAAAATAAAACTGAGGTCAAAACTTGTGAAAAAAATATAAAGTAGGAATTTTGTCTCTCATTTGTCTTCTTTAGAATGGCTCCTTACTCAGAGTTACACTGTGCAGTGTCTGAAGAGCCAGCCGGTGTTTATCTTCCTTTTTCATATTATGGAACCCTTAAGATAGCTTAGATGCAACCCGTGTTGGTTATTTTCAGGCTATGTATTTTATAGTAAAAGTTCGTGTTGTTTTAACGGAGTTTATTATGAAACTAAACGGAAGTGTGCTTACTTCGCGTGGCGTATATCCGGGAGCCAGCTGCTGAACGGAAGATGGTAAAGGTAATCAACCAAGGCAGCTTCTTCGACAAAGCTGAGGAATGTTAGGCTCATTCCTAATCGGCGCTGTTGGGGAGTAGGGCACTGTCGAAACAGAAAAATGGCTGCCCCTACAACAAGTGAAGTCAGTGAAAGCCAGGCTTTTGCGGACAGCCAAAAATGTCACGAGTCTGTGTCGCAGTGTCAGGAAATAATAAAACCATCAATAGAGGAGTTGACGAAAGAAGTAAGAACTAACATCCTCTGCACCGTGGAAGGATGTGGAAAGATACTCCCAAACACGCCGGCATTGAACATGCATCTTGTCAAGTCACACAGGGTCAAGGTAAACACAACAGGAACTGTGGCTAATTGTGTTGCGTGCTCCCGTTAGTGTTCAGTAAAAATGTTAAATATCTAGGGGAAAAAAGGAGCTTGCCACTCCACATAATTCTGTGATTGTATGTTATGTTATGTTATGAGTGAATGTTCGATAACATTAAAGTTACCAAGCGTTAAGGGCTGCCATGCAGTTAGCCCATCAGCTACGTTTAACCAGCTACTTAGCCTACATTGACCAATATGAAGACCACTATGACTATTGTAGGAGGCAGGCCTATTTTCGCTAGATAGAAGATATTTTTGACCATGCATTGGTTGATAAACGTTAATAATCGAGATTTGTAGTAGAATTGGTGGTCAGCCTGCTGTCTTGTAGTCTAATGAAGCACTTTATTTCACTTACTTGTCCCTTGTTACCCTTTGGAGGGTCAAGTTTTCCCTCAGTGAATAAAGTACTGAGCTAAAGGGAGCTTGTTATAATGCAAAAGAACAAACAAGACGTTTGTTGATGAATGAAAAACAATTGCATACAGTACATTACACACATGCAGTACAAATAGCCTGCATGAAATTTAAGTATGGTCTGTTCCACATTACCTTCTGGGGGGGCTTCTTTTCAAAGCGTTTGCAAAAGGACAGGTACTTTAAATGATTATGTGGTCAGTAAATAGATTCATTATCTATGAGTAACTGCAGTTTAATCCAATCAGAGCGACACTACTTGTCAAGGTAAAACGGTTGCTACAACTTCAAACCTAAAGCACACCTGTCAGTACACTCATTGGTCACAACAAGCCGGTTAGTCCACAGAATTGGTGCATTCCACTTGAGCTAGACCTGCACATTTTTGATCGATGTGCAGTACACGCCAGTAAGATTTTTTTTTTGTTTGACTTGATACTGTCCTGCTCGAGAAAGACATTTGTTGTGAAGCCGGATAGTTTGTGGCTCAGATTACGAATAAAGTACAATTGTCAGGTGTTTAATATTGGTATATTTCAAATAATTCTAGAATATTTATTTGATATTAAAAGGGCTGTGTGGAACTACTGCAGTCTCATTGTAAATGAAGTGCTCTTCCTGGGCACTAGAAATATGATGCTGTAAGTTGATTTATTCTCAAGTTTACACATTACGTAAGTGTAATATCCCATAAAGAAATTGTGTATTGTGCAAAATGTCTTAAATGATTGAATTTGCTGTATCTGACAGCAGCATTAACAGTTTATATAGAGGAGAAGGGGGGGAGAGTGTTTTTGACCAAACCAATTAGATGTCCACTATCCGCTGACAGTTTCCCATCATGCACTGAGCCGTGCAGCCGTTGCAGTTGCTTTTTTTACGACTGCGGCAGCTGACTCGGACAGCAGCTTTTTTTTTTTCTCACAAGGTTTCTGTTAAAGATGTTTATAGGTTACGTTGGAGCAAGTCGGATACAAATCTTTCCAGCGTGCAATGATTTGGATCATCCAAGTACTTTTCTTTCAGGAAAGCTTGGACTTTGCCAACATGATTATTCATATCATTCTTATTAATTTAATATAATACTAGTGTTGTCGGCAAAGTTAATCTTAAATTTATTTTCTGTTGATTTTACCATACATAATGTTAAGAGTCTGGGACCAACTAACAATGTTTTGTCAGTTAAGGGAAGGACTTCTAGTTTAAATATAGTGTTTAGATAAGTAGATGGAGACAAACACATTTTTTTTTGTAAATCAATCATAGATTTTGATCAGTTTTACAGTTAACACATTAGACTGTTCTAAGTCTGATTTTGTAGTGGGAAGGATGATATAAATTCTTCCTCCAATTACTGTAATAGCAAAAGTTATTGTGATGAAGAGGAAGAGGAAAACAGGGTTCACCAGAGCTGTTTGTCAGCATTGCTTGAATGCTGAACAAAAATCTATTTTTCTTGTCTTTTATTTATTTTTATTTATCCTTTATTTAACCAGGAAAAGCCCATTGAGATTAAAACTCTTTGTCAATAAGTGCGGAATAGTATTCTGTTCTAGCCTTACACAGGGCTTGTTTGTATATCAATAGATTTATAATGCAGAAAATGATTAAGAATATCTTTTGTCCTTTTTACTCTTAGGATGGTATTGTGAATCCCACTGTAAGAAAAGACATAAAGGGCTCACAGAAACTTTACTGTTGCCCCATTGAGGGTTGTCCCAGAGGCCCAAACCGACCCTTTTCACAATTCTCTCTGGTGAAACAAGTAAGCATTTGTGTGGTTTTACTGTAAATTATATCATTGGGTTAGTTTATTAATTTGGTCTTTTGTATGTATTACATGTATTTCTAGTGCCCCCATTAAATGTATTTTATTATTTTAAACACAGCACTTCATGAAGATGCATGCTGAAAAGAAACACAAATGCTCCAAGTGTACCAATGGCTACAGCACAGAATGGGACTTAAAGAGACACATCGAGGATTGTGGGAAGACCTACCAGTGTACATGTGGCTGTCCTTATGCCAGCAGGGCTGCACTACTCTCTCATATCTACCGGACAGGACATGAGATCCCCACAGAACACAGGCATGTACACACAACACATAAATTGCATAAAATAAAATTTTGCTTCCTGCTCAGATTTCAATATTGCTATATCTGTTTTGTTTCTTTATAGAATTCCCCCAGTTAAAAAGAGAAAAATGGAAAAAGTACTGAATGATTTTGAAAAGGTTAAGAACAAAACGCCACCTCACCACATTATTTCTACAAGTGGAGAGACAACAGAGGGTTCTCATTGTTCTGATACCAGTCAGAGCTCATATTCTCATAAGAATTTTCAGAAGTTACTCTTGCCTAAGCCTAAAATTGCTTTGGTCAGTGTCCCTGTAATGCAGCTGGCCCATCTGCCAGTTCTCCTTTCATCCTCAGAAAGTGGGGCTCTAAGATCTGTTGTTTTTGCAATAGATAATCATGGGTCAGTTAGTACCCTTAACCTTGTACCCCAACCCACAGGAGCTGCAGTGCCCCAAGTCAATGCAAAAGGTTTGAGTTGTAAAGATGGCATGCCATCTTCTTGCTCTAAACAAGGCCCAATTAGCATAGGTGTACAGGTGAGTCTGGACCCTGTAGTGATGGAGGAGTCTGCACTGCCATGTAGAAGCGCATCCACTAATATTCAGACCGATCAGTCGTTCTTGTCCAAAGTGCCTGCAGGGTTAAATGTGGCTGAAGGAATGTCTTTGTGTTCTGAGGCTGAGACTTCAGTGTCATCCTGCTCCCAAACAGACATCAGTGTCAGTGCTCAAGTGCTCTTGCCAGTCAGTGTTGAAACTCAGACCTTCTCCTCAAGAGCAAAAGCTACTGCCACTATTGGAGCTCAAACAGAAAACCAGTCCCTAAACCAGATTCCTTGTTCATTTTCAGCTGTACCCCCATTCAAAACAAGGCAGACACAGACCTGCTTTGTCATGGCACATTCAGAATACAAGGCTCAGGATCAGGCTATCATGTGTTCAGACCTTTTCGCTAATGACTCCCCCAGTGTTTCCACCCAGACAGCAGTTCTAGACTTTGATGAACCATTGACTACTGCAGAGAGCAGTATTTATGGGGACATGAAGTCTTCAAATTCAATGTGTTTTGGTGTGCAGACAGATGAACTCAATTCAAGCAACATGGCTGACAATCAGACTCAAACAATGACTTTGTTTAATGACTTTGAAAAGATTCTGTCCAACAGCATGTCCAACCACCAAGTCCTCACAGAGGCTTCAGCAGAGTGTGGGTCTGGTCTAGGCTCTGTTCAGGAGCAGCACAATGGCATTGACTTTGACTTTGAAGAGTTCCTTAATGCTGTACACATCCAAACCCAGACAGAGGAAAGTGAGTTTGGGGAGTTGGGTGACTCACCTCTGGAGTCTTTGGACATCCAGACTCAGACAGACTTCCTTCTGATGGAGGAACTGGACCAAAATGAAGGAGCCATTCAAACCCATGCCAATGACCTTGAATTATTTGATACTCAAACTCAGACTGACCTTAATTACTTGCTTAATGCTGGAAGCCACATGCCACTGAGCAGCATACTGCGACATTCAAGCTTCTCTATGAGCACAGAGTCTTCAGATACAGAAACTCAGACTGATGTTCCCACTTTTCCTTCAAGTCTTTCTGCGCAGATCAGTGTGACTCAAGCGGACAATGGAAGACTACTTAACAGCACAGAGACTCAGACTGTGATGAGCCATGCAGAGGGCCTAGGACACCTTTTTCTCACCAGCAATGAAACGCAAACTGTCATGGATGATTTCTTGTCAGCTGACCTGGCATGGAATATGGAGTCACATTTCAGCTCTGTAGAAACACAGACATGTGAGCAACTTAGTGCTCTCTTTCAGCACCCAGAGAAACCCAATAGCTGAATATGCTTGAGGTATTGTAAGCAGGTTTCAGATGTCGCCCTCTAATATTGGAGTTATTAGTGTGTGCTGCCCTCTCAGCAGCCAAAAACAGTCTTCATTGAGAAGTCTGTGAAAATGTCTTTAAGCATTCCACTGACAGTGTTACAGAGAGCATTTCTAGGTCTACTACTGGCAACGCCACTGCACTTTATAGCTTGTAGGACTTGAGATGCTTCAGACAGTTTACAATTTTGTTTGCACACTGTTTCCACAAAATGCCAATTTACTTTACTGTATTTCAGTGTATAACCACTGTGACTGTCTGTCACTGTTTGGTCTTTTACACTGAAGTTTAAATGCAGTTTAATATGTCTTATATGTCCTAATCTTAAAAAAATAAAAAAGGGAAAAAGATAATTTTAATTGTTACTGCACAACACTTTTCTTGTTTACAAATAATTATTGCATAAGGCAGCCCGGAAACACTTGAGTTGAGCTTATGCAACCAATAGTTGCCTCATGGATGCTGCACTGTCAGAAGCAGCAAGACTGCACATTAACTGTTCCAGGATGAACTTTATAAAGCCTTTGGCAAATAATATGATACTGGCCAACGTTGTCCCACCAAGATCCACAAAGCTTAAAGTGATGAGGCACAGAAGTTAAAACTGTTTTTGTGTAGTCCGGATATTGCTTTAATGGAAATGTTATTGTGAAGTGTTGAACATTTGTCTTAATTTATGTTTGTCTCTATTAGACAGTTTACTTGAAGTCAGCTAGTAGACGGGGTGACCTATTCATTAACTGTTACCATAGCTGTGCACTGTGCTGCAGTAATCAAGTAGTGTTACTGTACAGAATACCAATTTGGGCTAGGACTGCTTGGCACTGTGTGTTGATTAACAACTTAAATTTAAACTAGTTAAGTGGAATTTTTATTTTGAATTGGGTGTTCTTACACCATGGGACACAGTACTTTCCATGTGTGTTATCTCTTGTACATGTGACTGAAGTTGTTATATTTTTGCACTATGTTACCTCATAAAGCACAGGTCCACCTTGCAAGCTGTTTTCCTAGAAGCATATAGGCCTTAATGTGTTAGTTTTTTTTTTTGTTATGTCGGTGCCTTACCTTTAATGTAAACATTTGCTATTACATTGCTGCTCTAAAGAATACAGAGAATGACACTGACACACACAAAGAACAAAACACTGAATATGCCCATTAGTAGAATTTGTGCAAGATTAATTCACATTATTGCATGATTATTGGAAAGTCCTTAGTCTTGACAACATCTTGCTTTTACAAACTACATGAATAATTTGTAAAAACTGAAGAATGTACAGTGCAGAACACTATGCTCAAGTAAAGTAAAACATGCCCATTCCTTTTGTTTTACCTATCGGGGCACACAAAACAATAAAAAAAATACGATATTTAAGTACATCTTTTCTTTTGTGGTTATTTAAGTATAACATGTTTTATTAATATCATTGCAAATTTGCCTTTGTGTAGAAGCCTTGTCTCATTGTCGGTTACAGCTCTATATTTTCTCTCCATAAGGGTGCATGCTTTGTTTTTACCAATAAAATCATTGCTATTGCCTGTATGCATAGGGTTGCCTTGAATTATTGTTGACAGTTGTAAACCTATATTGAAAATATCACTAATAAAATGTAGGAAAATACTGTGTGAACCTTCTTGAGCAACATAAAACTCAGGATGTGCCATTACAAACAATCACAATTGTGAATGTGTGTCATGCAGAAAGCATTACATTGCATTCAAGTCTATTGCTTTTCATGTATTTATATTAATATAGATATATATATCAGGACAGGTGACTAATTTAGCAAAAGGAAAAAAAACGTAGTAGCAGCAACAATAAGGCATATTCCAATTAAGAAAACTTTATGAGGGCATAGTCGTACAAAAAGGTAGTTGCAGCTTTGCTAGATAAACAAAATCTTTAAAGCAATTTATTTAGAAACTATAGATCACTACAGTGTTACTGCAGTGTATGTAAACAGGGTCATTTTTAACATTTATTTCTTTAATACAGAGTGAAGCACAGCCACCTCAGTATTGTCTATTAGGAGTACAGGCAGCTGAGGGGCATGTGGATCTGTCGATTTGCAACAGTGCCAGAGAGAAGAGTCTTGCTCATTGTGTTCCTAGTGGGGTGCAGTGTTTCAGGTTTGGGAGACACACCTACACAATACCTCTTAGAGACTGAAACATTCACAGCAGAGTAAAAGTTAGGGTTATGCTGACATGTTCTGTACCTGGTTGACACAACTTCATTATAGATGTCCCTGGGAAGCTTGGAGTTATAAACTAGGTCACCTTTTGTAATGTAAAGGTCTTCCACAATTGTTTCACATTGTAGATGTTTCTTGCCAGTGCAGTTTTGTTGTCTATTATGTGGCATATTGACTGGTGGGAAAAAAGTGAAATTCCTAATAGGAACTAATGCATTATTGGTCCTATGGCTGCTTTTCTGAAGTTTTAACCTGTTATCCACCATGTTGTATTTTAAGGACACTTGATGATGCTGAAAAGGTGTCCCAATCTCCTGATCTTCCAAGTCAAGCTGAGCCATGGTTTTGGACATGGCATCAAAGACAGATGTTCCTGGAACATTGGGTGTTGAATCTGATACACCAGTGTTGGTGCAGGCCCACATCTTCTGGCTGAGTAACATAGACCTCCTTAAACTACTATTAGGAGTTCCCAAATGTGACTCACTGCGCTGCTCAACTAGGTGGTCTGGAGCTACAGATGTAATGTTAATAGAATCATGTTCAGCTTCTTTACGCTTTGGTTTACGGTCTGTCTTCTGAACCAGAAGTATGGAGGCAAGTGGAGCTGCTCTGGCCCAGCCACGAGCCTGTTACAAATCAAAGTGTCAATAAAAAAATCTGTGAGTATTCAATGTGAGAAAGAAGAGAGATAAAGCAGATATTTACTTACAGCTTCTTCCCATCCACTGTAACAATGGTACTCATATGGCTCCAGGTTGTTAATGAAGTCCTCTTCACTCACATCTAGAAGGATATTAACGTGTCTTTTGTCTGGCGTTTTGTCCGGTTTCTGCTCTTTGGTTGAAAACTCATTGTCTAATGACAGTTTAGCTTGATTGGCCTCTACTTTATTGCTTTCCATTATGCGAACTAATGTTTAGTTAGCAAGTCAGGTCATGTAGCCTAGCTGGCTACCTCCTAGCGACATCTAAAAAAATATATAATACAGTAAATATAACAAGATAACAACAATAAAGATAGTCTACAACTCTTTATGAGGTCTTTTCTGTCAGTATGCTTTTCTGTTTAACTCACTCGGTCAGTTTTGGCGTGTCAACAATTCCCATATTTTAAAGTTGCTTGTTTCATGGTCCGCGTAGTTTCTCAACAGAAACGTAGCAAGCGCATTGAATGCCTTCACAGACCATGTCGCCATGACAACCAGTTGACGGAGGACAACCAGTTGAGAGGCAGCGCCGCCGCACTGAGGACGTGTGACGTCCAGGGGAAAGGGGCGGTGCTAGGCGAGCCTCTGCCTCTGCTCCTTCAGCAGCACATCTTCATGAAGAAAAAAGAGCAGCCTCCCCGGTGATAATGTGAATATAGCATATGAAAAAGTAATAGCGTTCATAATATCAAAACATAATTTTAGTTGTTGTCTATTTTTGTCAAGAATTGGTGTCACAGAGAAAAAGCAGAAGTTGACATGCTGGTGGAAACCATTGCAAGCTTCAGTTTTGCACGTAGAGCATCATTTGACGTCAGCACCAATTCACCTTGACATGTCTGCTGCGGCAGTGAGAAAATCCGTTAACGGTGAAAACAACACCTGCTCAAATGGGATATCTTTATATTTATTAAATACTTAAAATGATCATCAGACGCTGAATTTAGGAAGTAGGAAGTAATTCATTTTATTGACGTAGTTAACAAGAGCTCATTTTATTGGTGCAGAGCTTTATTGTGTCAGCGTGTGACGCGCTTACATGCACCTATCGGGGCCTGGGACACTACAACTAACAGCTTCGACTTACCGGTGTTCACGACTCCTTGGTTTCTGCAGTGCAGGGACTGTTGCGTTGTATGGAAGCGGAGTCTGTGGACCCAGTTTTGGTCATGCTGCCCCCAAAGAACTGCCTGCCGAGGAACTACAGCTGCATTGCTGGACTATTCGGAAGTCTGACCGCAGCAAACCCACGCCTCGAAGAAGGAGAGGATTTCGATGTGATAAACGTCACCTGTGAGCCCATCGAATCCCCCGTAGTGGACGAGAGGCCACGGGGCCGAGAGACCCTTCTGAAGCCATCACAGAGCCCCAACCTACGGCGGAGATGCAAGTCGCTGCCCACGCCCACCGAGAGGGCAAAGTTAGAGATTTCTCGCAGCAGAAGTCCAACCAGTCAGAAAAAAGTCCGCTTCGCCGACTCTTTGGGTCTGGAACTGATCTCGGTGAGGCATTTCAGTGATGCAGATGAGCCAGACGTGCCAGAGCGTATTCTAGCTAAACTACACAAGGGTCCCATGCACCTTAACCATTTGGACACGAAGTTTCCAAGGCCTACCACGCAGTCTATGTTTATGGAGTTAGAGTTCACAAACCCCAGCACTGTCCCCGGTTTCGAGCAGAAAGTGAGGGAGGTTAAAGTCATGTTAGAATCCGTCGTGGCAGACGAGTTCAGCCTCTCCGGTTTTGTGCGTGTCTTAAATTTGGCTTTTGAAAAGAGTGTCTCCCTGCGTTACTCTGTAAACAACTGGATATCATTTATGGACAGTCTGGCTGCATATGTCCCCAACTCGAGCGACGGCATCACTGACAAGTTTTGCTTCAAGATTGTTATGCCCACCTACCTCGACAACGGAGGCACACTGCAGTTTGCAATTAAGTACTGTGTTGGTGGGCAGGAGTTCTGGGACAATAACAATGGGAACAACTACAAAGTACGGCGTCACAGGTTGAAGATGTCCCCGCCTCGGGAATGGGAGAATGGTTGGATTCACTTTATTTGAGCGTTGTGCGTAAGGATCATCCCCGGTTACCTTAAGGGGCCTGTTGTTGCCAGTTATTATTATTGTCAGTATTATAATTGATGCGCTATGGTCAAATTCTGCCCTTTCCATTTCAGTTGTCGTCCCCACTGCGGCGACCAAACGTATGCTGGGGATTAGTATCTAAACCGTTGATAGGTGCCTGCTGGAGGATGCTGTGAAATCTTTTGCCTTGATGTCAGAGCGTTGTGCGCACAGTGCTCTTTGGAGGGCATGTTCACGTTACGTAATATAGAGGCACGTGCCACGACAAACGTGCCGGGCTCTAGCCTACCGTCCACTGGCATCACCGTTCATTTCATTTCACATCAGAAGCTGTCGTGACCGCTTTGGCACCGTGATCATTCTCACATTCCCGGACAGTTTTTGACTTGGGAGCAGAGGGATTGGCTTGAAATGATCCTTCTTGAGGTGGTCTAGAAGAAACTTAAAGCTGTAGCCATTTTTTGCACACCTACTTTACATTTTTCTGTTAATAGTAAGCAAATGTGGCAGGCGATATCTCTGATAACATTATTTCAATAAGCATAGATTATTTTTCAAAATGCCTTACATTCCTACTCTTGTTAGGGAAGTTGCGCACATATATTTCTGCATTTAATGTTTTTCATAGTACAGAATTACTGTTTAACCAATTCTGCTGTTGTCACCACTCAATAGCCTACTGTGCAACACTTGAGATGCTACTCAAACCCATGTCTAGAATAACAGATGAGCTCTTTCTCACAAACCATGTGTGTCCTGCTGTCTCTAGACTAAGATATAATATGAATTATCCAGAATTAAACTCAACATCTAATCATATAGTCTACATATACAGTCTTCCATTTGCATGGTACTGGTGCTTTGTAAAGCTTGTCATATAGCCTTTTAGGTGTATGATAAAACTGTTGAGGTTGCATCTTAACAAGTGCAGACAGAGTGTGCTAGTGGCAGCTAGAGCTCAGATCTCAACACCGCTTTGGTATCTGTGTACATCATGGAGGGCTCAGAGAGTAGTGCTTCATTTAATGAGGCCATCAGATTGGAATGTGGGTAAAATGGACTATTCTTGTATCCACTATTTGGAGCATATTCATTAAAAAAAAGCTATCAGAAATCTTTGTCTCCAGGCTGTATCTGTAACACTGTAACAACAAAGCTAGAGAAAATAGTTTTATTGAAATTAGGGATAGACTCAGTTTTTAATAGGAATTTGTTATGTTGTCTACTGTTTATTACAATACACTGTGTTACAATGGCCAAACCTGAACTTTTTGTGTTTCTGTTGTTACACATTTGCCTTTTGGTCAGTGTGATTTTAGTACAAGTGTCTACACTGTGTAGTACCAGAAAGCATCTGTTATACAAGCCAATGTGTACAGAGATGCATCAATCAACAGCACAGAGTTATATACTTAACCTTTTGTCTGAAGTATTTCGCTGTGTAGTGTGATGTTATTGTTGGTTATGTTATACGTGTGGAAAACGTAGGACATCAACTCAAGTATTCCATCCACTTCTGTTGTTATTGATGCATCCCTTTTATAAAGAAGAAGGGCTTCTGGTCTCTACTTGTTTAGATTTTGACCTCATTTTATCTATACCATGTTGCATCAGAATTCCCTAAAATATAAATATGTATGTAAATGTGTCAATGTTTCTTCTTGAATGTCTTCTTATTACTATTGTATGTTGTAAATTTTAAAGATATAAAGAGCAAGAGATGTAAGCTGAGAGATGTAGTTTGGTAATGTTGTTATCTGAAGAATATGCTAAACAAATTGAGAGGTCAAGTGACAAAGCACATTTGTTAATGAAATTACAAATGGAACTTTGCTGTTAATCTGATTTATTTGCCAAGAGTAGACAATGATTGTGTAATTATACACTGCCTTAATTTGTCAGTAAATTTAGAGACATGAAGATCATGATAGTTATGGAGCTTTGCAAAAGTACACTGAGGAATAAATTTACACTGACAATGCACTGGCAGTGACTGAGGTGGTGCATTTGGCAAAAGCGACTTATGATTGTAGCTGATACAGATTTGTGATGGTTAAAGCAAGTGATGCATATTGTGAGAGTAAAGGGTCAAACATGAAAGCCACTGGATACTTTAAATGAAAGCTTGAAAAGTACTAACCAAGAGGACTTTCATCCTATGTCATTTCAAACTGATTTCGTTTTTTATTTTCTCTGTGTGAAGCACTTTTGTAAATTTGCACAAGCACATTTTCTACTTAGCATCTTAATATGTTGTAAAATGAGTTCATTTAACTTATTTGTTTTGTTTGTTTGTTTGTTTTGGCATAGGATGTTATCAAGCATGCACTGTTACAACATTTCTTTAAAGTCTGTTTAGATTTTACTGTACCATATATTTTGTTAAACCATCAGTAAATAAAGTAATTTGTGATGAATACTAATCAACCCCTGTTTATGTGCCATTATGAATACATTACAATTGTGTAATACAGGCTGTTTCTCCTGCACACAAAATGTTTTACAGTCTATTCCACATTACTGTATGTGTTGCAGTGTAGCGCACAAATCCATTCAAAAACAGGCACACTGCAGTGTGCTGCAGCGATCGCCATTGAAGACACCACTGCAGACATGTCCTTGAATTGATTGCACCCTCAGGACACTCCGCCTCTTTTCATGCAAGGGAGGTGTAATGGCTAAAGCAGGAAGAGGTGCTGTATACAGTTAAGTCTGTCAAAAAAACTGTTCCTAGTAACAAAGGCAATTCCTGCTCATTGGTCACTTTGCATGCAAGCCATAGCCTATGTGCTCTGCTTACTGGCACTGCTCACAGTGCATGTTCAAAAGGGGACTGTAGTGACAAACATGGAACAATGCCCTCCTAATCCTTATGTTGTGCTTTTGCCTCACTGTGGAAGCTGAGTGAAACATCCTTATCACGGTTTTGTTGACATCCAGCCACATTAATACACAAATTGGCTAGTCAGCTTTTGCAATTGGAATTCAGTTTAATTCTATCAACAGCATGCTTCAAGTAGAACTTCCTTCATCTAATTCAAATATATAAAATATATTGTCAGCAATTAGTGATGCAAGAAATGAACAGATGCACTTCAGTTGAGTGCATCACTTGCTTTTGTTGAATACTGTGACTATTACCAAAGGCTGAAAAGAAAATAAATCTGTTTTCCTGTGTAATTTACATTATCTTTTCCAATGGTGGCAATGCACATTAAGCCATAAAGTGTGTCCTCACACCAGCACTAGGGCCACGGCGCCTTATCTTTACTACACTTTGAGCCTTGGACATGAATAATTAAATTGGCCAATTGATCTTTTTCAAATGGAAAACTCATTCTGTGACTTGAGGTTTCCTAGCAGAGTTCACAATTAACATTTATAGCATCCTGTGATCACAGCTTTTTGCATTGCACTCCTACCTTTTAGCAGCAACTTTCCACTCCATAGCTCACATCTAATTATGTCTGGATTATTGCCAAGTGCTGCTGATGTTCTTGATAATGGCCTGCTCCTTCAATACTTTTATTCCATTGGCCCTTCTTACAATTTAAGCACTTGTTGTCTTTCTGAACAGTATTTGTATTCTAACACTAGAGTATATTTTTCTTGACTTTATGATCACAGTGGTCATAAACAGACAAACATGATGGCAGGGAGATGGGCACACCTATATGCTCCTCCACCATTATATACTGACAGCCCATGTGGCAAGTGGAGCTAATCAGTGGAATCATCAGTTACAAGCTGACAGACCTGCCCCTGCCACAACAGTCACCTCCTGACAGGTTATTTAAGTGGCAGCTTTGAATGTGTTTTATAAAGACCAATGACAAGATTGTAGTGTGCTGACTATAATGCATCTGGCGTTGAGAAAGGATATAATGTAATGTAAAGATGTATCTTCATAACACTAATGAGTATTATATTATCTCGACCTGAATAGAATGATCTCCTGTGCATTTTCAGACAAACAAGATCTTCTATTGTCTGTAACAGTGATCTGAGTACATATCTTTGCAAGAAGAAAGTATATAAGGAAATGACGCATGACACGACAAAAGTAACAGGCAATAAATGTACACATTTTAAGAAACGGATGTGTCCCTACGTTTATTAAACCTGATGTGTGTGTCCTTGTAGGTCAAACAAGGTGACTAGCATCCATTTTCTATTGTCTCCACTTTCCAACCTACAGGGATGCCCTTGGTGATTTGTCACTCAGATTGATGTCTCTGACTCCCATCATCCTCTTCATAAAAAAAGATTGTCATCTAGTTTGACTCTCAGAGTGGCGCCTGTGAGTTATTCAGCAAAAGGATGAAGTCAGGATCCATGTTTACCCGCAGAACATTTGTAAAGCTTGAATGTGAAAACAATGGGATCATTTGTTTACATCAGTGTTACTCTGGAGTATATCTTTTTGCATTTGCAATTAATTTTCTATATGTATCTATTCTTCACAGAGCAATGCAATGTATACAGTATTTAGGTTCTCCATGAAGTCCTTGCAGCATCTATTCCTGCTCTGAGGTAATCTGAATCGTATCATTGTCACATGCCCTGATACTTCTGGATCTGGCCATAACAACAGGTCTCATTAAATAATTATGTTGGTGCACTCTCCACACACACCTCTGCTCGTGTCTGGCTTCTACCTCATGTCCTCTACCTCAAGTGTTCTCTCATGTCTTTCTGACTCTCTCCATCAGACACTAGAGGGGCACGTGCAGCGAATGTGTGACTGGGCTCGCTGAGGTCTTCCTCTTTCCAGCTACCCTATGCTCAGCTGCTCCCCAGACAGACTATAGTCTACACACATGAGTGAGTCTGAGTTTATTTAGTGAGCATCTGTTTTTAGTATCATGCATAATACAGTTCAAACAAATATATATTACAATGGAATACCAAATTGTTTAATACAAAAAAAAACGTTTTCTCTTTTGTTTGCATATTTTTCAAACGCTACTTTATCTTATTTATTTTTATTATTATTCAAGTGCACACCTGTTACAGTAAACATTTTTGTCAAATGACCCGAAAAGGATCAAATTCATGCACGTGTGCCTTTAAATTTGGTGCACATGTCTGACTTCTGTTTTAGAGCACACTCTAGTGCCCCCTGTTGTGCAAAATGTAGCATAACAAGTTACATTAAATAAGATAACATAATATAAATAAAATAAATGTGATGGTTCTAGTTATTATACGGATGAATGTTGGAGGATTTGTTGTTACCCAATCCAAAATATCTTGGTTTTCCCTTAAATTTGTCTGTTGTGTCAGAGGCATGGAAACAAACAATTAAACTGTGAATCATATTCATTATGGTTGTTGTTAAAAATAATATATGCTTTTATGTCACAAAGAAGACAGATTTGCAGAAGAGCAATTTAAGCTTAAATTTTTTTTACTGAGACGCGAGAAGACTCCCATTAGTAGCTGTTGTTTCACCTGGGCCAACTTCAGAACAGAAAAAGGGAGACAATTAATCACTAATCATAACAGGCAGACGCACAAAACATGAGTATTTGATCCAACCTTTTCCGTGACTGTGTACTATAGAACTATAACAAGGTTAAGTTGGTAAATGTATAAGGACCTTATTTAAACCTAAAACCTGAGATACTCCATCTGGGTGAAGGTATGTTACCCCAAAAAGCTTTATAGCACTGAGGCTGATTTGTACATTACGCAAAATGCAGAAAATAGTCATTTCTATAGTTGAACTAATGAGAGTTTATTTGTGTTGTGTCAATTACCTTGGCAGTATAAAACATCACTAGAGATATTTAAGCTGTTTTATGTACATGTTTGACAAGACGTGCAGTCATTTGACAGTCAATATGTCAAATGTTAAATTTTTTTATCTCAAAAAAAGAAAAGGGCACCAGCAGTACCCTACAAGTGATAACTGTCTTAGAACTGTTCAATGTTTGTTCACGAACAGATTGCTAAACATTTGACTATTTTGCAGTATCAAATCATAAATCATGTTAATGCCTGGAAAGACCACCAAAAATGACACCTGAAAGGTCTCCTGAAGCAGACCCTCATAAAAAAACGCAGTTGTTGTTGTCTACCTCACGATGGCAGCAGAGTGTCACAAGCAGATGCTGCATAAAAAAGCAGACTTTACAAGGAAATAAAATGTAACCTCATCCTCTGAGCCTTTGAGGGGTCTGGTGAAATAGCACTCATAAAAAGATCTTGTTGGCTACCCCTACCTCTTCTCTGCTTCCCTCTGTCTTTAGGTGGGGGTTAGTGGGGAACGCTGCCTATTAACAACAGCCTGTGAAGGAGATGTGTTGAAGCGCGGCCAGCACAACTCTCAATCTGAAGAATGTGTTGGCACATGCATGGGGCGCCACTGAAATGGAACTTTAATTCATTTACACAAAAACCAGAACAATCGTAAAAACAGACTTCAGTGCCAAGAACTAACAGTTTAGGTAATAGCAGCTGGAACATTACTTCCTTTAACCTGAAATCTGTCCTTTTATATCATTTTATTTCAATTTACTCTGCATGTCGAATGAGGGGTAACGTGTCATTGTGTGTGTGTGGGACTCAGATGGTAGAGGAGAGGTTCAATGAGTCTTTGATGTAGCTGGCCAAGTTTCCCCTGTGGACAGCAGCTGTTATGATAAACAAGCTGTCTAGTAGCCTTAGATTCTCCCAAGATGTCTCTGTGCCCCTCCTCTCTTACTTTCTCCCGTTTTCTCCCAAGGCTGTGTTTAATGGAAGGGAAGTGAAAACAATAGCCATGTCAGTCTGCAGTCCAACGGGGTCTAAGTCAGAGAGACAAAAACAGTGTTATACTAAACACAGGCTAGATCGTGGTTTGTAAAAGGCTTCTCCTCGGGGGGTAAAGGTGGAGATGGGTTGTACATAGCTTTCATTGTGAGCAGCTTGTAGAGATGAGACCGTGTGGAGGAGCATGTTGGAGGAGCTGATGTTGGAAATCCTGTTTAATGCTTTATGTGAACTGCCTCTTATGGAAGCCAACTTCTTACAAAGACTGCTAACAAAGGTCACAAGACTCCCTTGGAATGATTAAATACCATGGTTTAAAATAGTTATGTTTATTATGCTTCATGTCATGTTTTGACTACAAAAGGTTGTACAAAGCTGTTAGGAACATAACCACTGTAATTTTTTACTTAATATTTTAATAGAAAATTGCGTAGCCTACAGTATCCTGTCATTCAGCCATTGGACGTAATAAGTCATGGCTATTTGTTCAACTGCAATAAATGTATGACTTTCAAAGGCATCAACTAAAGGTTTTCATTACTGAAATGTAAGATTTCAATTTCATCTCAACTTCAGGTGTCGTCAGTGCACTCACATGAGAAATGCAAGGAAATGAGTCATCACTGAATCTACTCTGGTTTACTCATCATAGGGCTGTCCAGTCTTGTACAATGACGTGATTTGCGTTTTGGTTTTCTTCTACTGTGTTCTTTTCTCCACAGCCATGTCCATTGTGATGAGTGATGGTGAAGAAATGAAAGCTGCATAATCACGAGCAGTGTGGTCACGACGGGACCCAAACCACAGGCAGCCATTTAGAATTAGAAAAAGTAGCTTTTATTTAACTGAATTTGTAACTTACAATAAAGTTTTTAAACCTGTTAATCAAATTTGTACCAAGCAATAATTCTATTCATGTTGTCCCTTTTGTCTGAGAGTTTTTTTTGTCTGCTTTGCGACCTGGCAGTGAACCCACAGTTGGCTTGATTCCCGCTGAGAGACATACAACCCCTTTTGGCCCTTGAGTATCTGTTCAACTCACTGATTGGGTTACTGGAGACTGTGTGCGTGTAAACAGGTACTTCCTCTCTTCTTCCATCCATGTGTTGTGCCACTGCAGGCATGTGTGAGAAGTGAACACAAAGATCCTTTTACATTTTTCCACTTTCCTAAAAGCACAAGCCCCGGGCCCTACTTGTGCTTGTTTTTACACTTACATTGAATTTATGATTTTTTTTCCAGAACACACACCTTTACACTTCAAATTAATTTTTTTAGTGAACAGACTCATCAATTTTATAATTCTTTTTTTTAGTCCCACATTATATTTCCTTCTGGAAGTCCAAGTGTAGTCACTGTAACACTACCTGTAATAAAAAAAATGTAGATTGCGTAGTTTCTGCACTTTGGCTTTGTAGGCCAGATGTGAGTTATCATGTCCCCCCTGTCTTCTCTGCATTTTACATCTCACAACATACATCTCAACTATGCATACCACACTTAGTCCCCCCCAGGCATCAGTCACCAAGCCAATTCATCATGGAAAGTTTATACTGAAAAAGCAGGTAAGGTAAGAAGGTGAGGAAAAAAGCCATAGCAGCCTGATTAGAGTGATGGATGATGGAGAGGATGCTGGTTGATAGCTGCTCTCCCTTTTTTGAATCCCATGTGACATGAGCCACATGCACTCAATACCAAAAAAGTTGAAGGACAAAGTCTGAGACAGTGTGTATAATCTATTATTTTATATGTTTAATTTGTTTGTTTCTTGCCCATGAATATATCCAGGCTTGGTTGATCTATAAGAACATTGCAAGGTCATTACTCATCATGTTGCATTTGTGCAGAGAGCACAAGAGACACAAAAATAGCTGGAGGATTATGCTGGTCAGAAATCAGTGAAATTCGTGCAGAAAGGAACCACTGTACTGTCATAATCCCATTCCAGCAAAGTTAGATTGGATAAACGCAGCTTGGAAATAAAACAATGCTGTATGACAGGCATAACCGCAACTAAACTATTATGTTTCCAGAGAATACAGATTTAAAAAGAGAAAGCAACTTATAATTCAATATACGAAAGTCTTTTTTTGTTGTAAAAGCTTAAAGTGATGTGCCAGAAACAACTATTTATAAAACAAGCCACTAAGGAAAAAAAAATCTGGACTCATTGATTCTCATCTTTTAGGATACTATCATAACAGAACGTTTTAGTGCAGTTAAAGTTATAGAGTTTAAGTTTAAAAGGAGTGGAAAAAGGCAAGAAAGAGGAGGTTTCCCTGCAGGCTGTGTGGCTGGCTGTGTGCTCCTGTTCTGCTAGGCGGCCGTGGCTGGCTAAATAAACAATCCTAATTGGCTGTGGAGCCCCACTAGTCTGGGGTTTCACTCGCTTTCATCCTCGGGAAGCTGACGGGAAGCTGTGGGAGAGCTGAGGTGAGGCATCATGATAGACACATATGTGCTCAATCATACACACACAAATCCACCTTATGCATATGCCTGGGTTCACGCTGGAAGTTGATTAAATGCATGGCGGTTTTCCTTGTGTTGGCTGTTGGTGATAGATGAGGATCTATGTGAGGTGTTTGTGAGTGGCCTCCTTTTTCTGCAAAGATGAATAATGTGACCACCTGCTCACTGTTACATCTCAGGATGAGTAACTCAACACACACACTAGGATAATGAGACATATAATTACATATGATTGAAATGGCCAAAATAGACACTGGTAGAATCAAATGCAAAGGCTTATTCTTGGACAAAGCTACAGTCACTTTTACAACACAAACCCTGGTATACATACATCAGATATTATCCATCAAAGGATTATTGAGACTCATTTCCTGGTGTCTGATTACATTCTTTAGCCATCACTTCATTTAACAACAAAGCACAGGCAAACATTGACCAATGCTTTTCAGTCTCGGCTCTAAATTTAGGATGTATGAAAAGCCCTGGCCACGTGCATGACTTATTTTAGATCTCTGCTTTCCTAAATGAGGTATAGCTAAACATTCTATAATTCCAATAATGCTTTAACAAGTGCTGTCACCTGCAACCATTGTACCTGCACATGTCCCTGGGTTGGAAATATAATACCTTTCTTTGTAACTCCAGTTCCTTTTCTAGGAAGAAAATGTAATAACGTGGACTTTGCGTCTTTATTTTGCTACTTCAAATGTTACTTTGTTTATTTATTTGAAATTTGATTTGAACTGTTTCCTCCTTGTACCTTCTGGATACTCTGGCGTTCATAGTGGTTTGATGCTTC
>JALDNG010000002.1:5750000-5775000 GCA_024349245.1 Neodontobutis hainanensis | reverse complement strand
GATGAGGTTCTTTATTTTCTCAGATGTTAAAGCTGCCCATTCTTTTTGGCAAAAAGCCCCCAGTTTCTGTAAATTCTTGGGCTGTCTTGCATGAACTGCACGTTTGAGATCTCTCCAGAGTGACTCAATGATATTGTGGTCAGGAGACTGAGATGGACAGTCCAGAACCTTCACTTTATGCTGCTGTAGCCAATGACAGGTCGACTTGGCCTTGTGCTTTGGATTGTTGTCATGTTGGAAGGTCTAAGTACGTCCCATGTGCAGCTTACAAGCTAATGAGTGCAAATTTTCCTCCAGTTTTTTTCTGTTAATATGCTGTACTCATTTTTTGTGCCCTTGTACCTCACACATTCCCAAAACATCAACAATCCACCTCCAAGTTTCACAGTAGAAATGGTGTACTTTTCATCATAGACCTTGTTGACTCCTCTCCAAATGTAATGTTTATGGTTGTGGCCAAAAAGTTAAATTTTGGTCTCATCACTCCAAATAACTTTGTTCCAGAAGTTCTGAGACTTGTCTCTGTGCTGTTTGGCGTATTGTAAGCGGGATGCTATGTGGCATTTGCATTAGTAATGGCTTTCTTGACCAAATGCCTATTTATTGTGCATCTTGAAACAGCCACACCACTTTTCTCAGAGAGTCCTGTATTTCAGCTGAAGTTATTTGTGGGTTTTTCTTTGCATCCCGAACAATTTTCCTGGCAGTTGTGGCTTCTTAGTTAGTGTTTGAACACTGCTGATTGGCATTCTCAATTCCTTTGATATCTTTTTATATCCCTTTCCTGTTTTATACAGTTCAATTACCTTTTCCTGCAGATTCTTTGACAATTCTTTTGCTTTCCCCATGACTCAGAATACAGAATCATCAGGATGAGAGTTGCAAGTGTCCGTCAGGAGCCAGAAACTCGCTGACTTTTTATACACACACATTGATTACAAGCAAACAGATCCCAGGTGAGGATGGTTACCTTTTAGTAGCCATTCAAACCTGTTTGTGTCAAATTGTGTAAATTTTATCAGGCCAAAATCATCAGGGTATGAAAACTTTTTATTTGGGTCATTTGGGTATTTTCTGCTGTCATTATGATTTAAACAGAGTAAACACATTTGATTTACAATAAATGGCTTCACCCAAATACTAACTAAGAGTGAAAATTTTTGTGCTATTTATTCATATTCTCTGTAAAATGGCCAACAAATTTAAAATTCTGTAAACTTATGACCACACAATTGCAGCTTGTTTGCTTGGCAGAGTCTTTTTTGTGGCTCATTGACCTGGTTAACCCAATGTGTTCATGATAAAGATTCCAATGCTCTTAAACGCCTCTAATCTAAATCATGAGAGTGTGTTGCCTGGAGGATGGGAGGACTTAGTTAAGACTGACAAGTACAGGTGAAAGTGGATTGGGTCAGGCCCGTGTCACAGAACACACGCAGGCTCCAGTCAGACTGTGGCCACATGGGAACAAGGAGAGAGGTCAGCCACAGCTGTGACAGGGTGAGCTCTAAGAGAAAGTACATGTGCCTGATGCATATAGAATGGAAAAATGTACATCTAATTAAGTTGTGCTGTGAAAAAATGAATAAACTGTGTCCCAGTCTACACTGGAAGAGCTTGATGTGTTAGTTTTTTCTTTTTTTAGAGGAAACACATTCCTTAGTTGCACCTCTGACCTTGGAAAGAGGGAAGGGATCCTGCTGAAATAAATGAATAAATAAACAAGGAGAAAGCCCAGGCTTCTCCCCAGAGGTTGAATTTTCTCTTTCCTTTGACCACTAACGCCTTTGTGTGGTGAGTGTGTGAAGGAGACACAACAAACTCCACAACTGTTAGTGACATTTGTTAACAAACTTATTTTTTTTGTCAGTAACAGTACATGTTGTTGAACATTTATCAAGGACAGCACCTATTATCAACCCTGGTTGTTCTGTGCTTTTGGTTACAATAAATTTGGTATGCCATTTTAAATTCTCAGTTACTATGTTGACCACTGCTCTGTGACACTTGGCTTGGTTTGCTTCCTGTGTCACTTTCCAGCAGTGGCATCGACACCCTCTCTTCCTGCATGGCAGGATGCAGAGCTGAAGTTCGCAACTGTTTTTTTCAGGCCTCAAAGGCTTCTGTCTTTTCTAAACAATGAAGACAACGAATTATGAAACCAAAAAAATAAAATAGGTATTTGTTAAATCCAATTTCCATGTGTATTTAAATAAATTCAGTATTGTGAATGCTTTGTAGTCTATATTTATTGTCATCACCAGTTTCTGATTGCCTAATGTATTCTTCATTTAAGAAAAGAAGCAACTGGGTCTGAGAGAGGTTTCACCAGGATAAATATGAATATATACAGATTGAGCACTTTTGACATGCCCTGTGGTTAAATATTACTTGCAAATATCAGGTGTGATGACAGATACTCAGAGAAGCGAACTCAGCCCAACACAGCCTGTGGGGGATTTACAGCAGTATATACAGGCTTTAAATGAAATCAGAAATCCTCTTGACCTTTGTATCATGACCTGGCAGGTACATTTTAAAATGCAAAACATACACACAGAGTACTGTAGCCTGTGCCCCCCTCCCCCTCCCCTCCATATTTCTCAGCCTGAATGCTCTGTCTTACAAGTGATCTCAACAAGAACACCATCCACATATAGGTCAGTCTTGTCAGTAACATATTACTGAGTTGTATTCTCTCGGATTTACTTGGTTGATCTTTTTTTTAAGTACATTAGTAGAGATACTTTATGCTGAACAATTGTTTGCTGTAAAACAATGCAGTGCCTGTATTTAACACAGGGGGGCGCTGTTGTAAACCTGTGTGCACACAAAATGTTATTTAGTGTATATTATAGAGCTGAGGGATTACTACGATGTAAATGGATGTTAATGTACACTTAAAAATTGTGTAAAGCGTGAATAATCTTAAGATTATATTTATAGATTTATATTTGAGAACTTCTATTTTGTCATTGATTTCTAATGTTCACATTGAGTAATTTAAAGCACACTATCCCTTATCCCTTTACATGAAGCAAGGTTTCAAGCCAAGAGCTCTATTTGATCATTTTGAATAACAATAGATGGATGTCAGCCCCAGACACTTGGTTTTAAAGACACTGCAGATATGTAAATGTGGGGCTCAGATTAGGCGTCATAGTTTACAAAGTGCATCATACAGAAGAATTTGGCATTAGAAGCGTGAACTGTGGTCTTAATCGAACACTACTAAATCCTAAAACCGCAAGACCACATTGGCCGCTATGAACCTAATGCAACAACGTCTTTATGATCTGTGCTAAATAAACCGTGCGTCCATAATCTGTGATTAATTGCGCCTGTTGATAGGAGAAGGGGGTGGGGGTTGCCTTTGGGGTGCCTAAGCGGGTCTCATGAATTAGGGATGGCGCTGTGTACAGTGTGAGCGAGTGGAGCAGCCAAAGTTAGCAGAGCGCAGGAAGCAAAGTTCGCTGGAGTGGAGTCTTCAGAAATGCATACGGATACCCTGCACAAACGGACCACAAACTTCAAACGGCAAGAGGCGTTGAGGCATCTATCCCGTGTCCTTGAAAGATAACGGTTTGCTGCCTACACTATCGTCCGTGTCAGTGAGTAACTTTGACTGAAACCGTTTGGTTTCCTGTCCCAAAAGATAAGTGTAGCTCATAAAGATGACTTAACTTTTGAATGTTTGCCATGTAGCCCAGTTCCGGCTTTGTAAAAACAATGAACTCTCCCCGTGACAAGGATCTGGCACCCTTATCTCGGAAACACCGTCTCATGGCTGCTGCTCTGCCCTGTGAGGACAGCCCATTAGCCGGCAACATTTCCAGGACTGATCGGAATGGATTAGGGACACTGGTCCACTGTTTTATATGTGGCAGCGGAGTGACACTGGGCAAGGAATTAGTCTTACAAGTCACATACCATAAGGAAAGACTTCCCTTTTTCCCGTTTCTCCAAAATCAAGAGCCAGCGCCGGGTGCG
Source organism: Neodontobutis hainanensis (assembly GCA_024349245.1). NCBI lineage: Eukaryota > Metazoa > Chordata > Actinopteri > Gobiiformes > Odontobutidae > Neodontobutis > Neodontobutis hainanensis. The sequence continues at coordinate 5,771,010 of JALDNG010000002.1, read as the reverse complement.
CGTGAAGTGAGCCCGGATGGACACGCGCTGGTGTGCGCCGTGTGCCACTGCTTTCTGACAGAGCAGTGGAACTCATTCGAGCGGAGCAGGACACCCATTGAAAAACGCATGTACTGGTTAAAACGGCCGTATCAGTGTGACTCGAGGAGGGTACCTCAGGAGTGGAACATGTCTTACGATATGGAGAGGAGGATCAGCGTCAGCAGCCAAAACTATGACGGAGGCGCAGAGTCCGATTTCTCATCTTTTTCTGAATCAGACCAAGAGATGGACTTAGTCGAAAGAAGCGGGAAAGACAAGTGTCTGAGAGCGTCTGGCAAATGTCTAAGAGAAGGCAGCAGGAAAAACAGTGTCATCAGTGTTAAAAACAGCCCTGATTCACAGCGGTATCCCATGGGTGTTTGTGGGGCATCGCCAAAACTGGAGAGCGCCCTGCCAGGGAGACAGGCAGCAAAAATTATGAAAAGTACCAACCAATCATCAGAATCTCCAACAAAATCCCAAGAGAGATTCCCTCCGGAGCGTTACCATCATAACAGCCGCCTGTCTGACGCACCAGTCCAGGACAACGGTGTTATTATACGTAACAGGCGATGGCTGGAGGAGGGTAACTTCAAACACGCGGAGCCTCGTCAGATTGAAAGCAGCTGTCCCTCATCTAGGCATGCGTCGCTGCTGTTACGGGGAAGAGATAACGATCAATCCATTGCTGGCACTGCTGTTTTTACCACAAAAGGTGTCCAAAGGAAGAGTACCCCTGGCAACTTAGATGATGAGGATGAAATTAACATTACAAGTGATGATGAAAGAATGTATGAACACACAAGAACCCCAAGTAATCATCAAAGACCTAACAGACAGGTGTCACCAAGAAAGTCGACTCAGGGTCCAGATGAGTATGTGTGTTTTATCTGTGGTGCAGACCTCAGGTATGACAGTCATTTTATAGTAAGTGTTCAAAAACAGGAAAAAGCCCAGGCGGAGCCCTTCTTCCCATTTTTGTGGCTTCACTCTCCTCCTCAGGGCGCAGTGCCCATTAGTCCTGCAGGTACCACTCTGGTGTGTGGTTGCTGTCACTCCTCCCTCATGCAGCAGTGGCAGAGCTTCCAGCTGGCTGATGTGCCTGTTCTGCAGCGTCTCTATGTAGTCCCTCTTAACCAGTCCAGCAGCTCATCCCATCCTCCTCAACTGATGGGAAAATCCCCAGAGCCAGTAGAGTCTACACCTGACGTTTCACATGAAGCGTGTTTCCTCTGTGGACAGCGATGCGATCTGGACATGAGAGTAGTATATACACAAGCTGGTGTGAGTAAATCCCGTGGGGCCATGTATTTTCCTTTTATCAACATATTGCCCTGCCCCCCTAATGCTCAGGGTGTAAGGAGTGGGCGCGTACATTGCTGCCCCATGTGCCACCACATACTAGAAGAGATCTGGGCCACATACAGACTGACCCTCAGTGAAGATCTCATTACCTCTGTCAGCTCCTTCTTGACCAGGTATCACACTACTGTGGCCCTAGAGGGACCTACATCTTCCCAGTCCCACAGTGGCGTGCCCTCACTTACTGGCAACTCCATGTCAGTGTGTTACATTTGTGGCGCTGAACTATCCACCGGACAAGACTATCACCTGCATGTCAATCCACCTGGGCGTTGTGGAGAAAGGGAGCCTTTCTTTCCTTTTCTGACGGTGCACCCTCCTGCCCCCTGTGCCAAGCCTGTAGACTCCACAGGCTTGGTGTCATCTTGCACCCTGTGCTATCATGACCTGCATGTTCAGTGGGCCCATTATGAGAGCAAAGGGGCCTCTACTCATTCTGTATCCAGCATATCCAGTGGCACCCCCCAGCTGCCCAGCTCCCCTTGGGCCCGCCAGTACAGCTGTGAGGCTTTTGTGTGTTTCTTTTGCAGGCAGGAACAGCGCAGGCAAGGGAGGCTGTGTGCTGTCACAATGGCCCGACTGCCAGTGTTTCTTTATGCTCCACGCAGCACTCGCATGCTTCTGGTGGATGATGGAAGGAGGTTGGTCATTGGGTCATGTGTGGATTGTAAGGCTATGGTGCAGGTGGGACAGACCATTCAGCAGGACAGACATGGAGCTACAGGTAGTGAGAAGAAGGAAACGCAACTACAAACAGCCACTCCTCAGCCAAGGCACAAGGTAAGAACAAAGCACACGACAATACAAATGTTCTGTCTATTTTACATTAAAATGCATCCAGGGGCTTTTCTGTCACATTATCTCAATGCAGAGCAAGGTGTGCATTTCCTGGGATAACACAGCACTAGATAATAATTAATTTTAGACTAGAAAATGTAATATATGGGAAATGACATTCGGAATATTGTAGCATTGTTGTTTTTATTTGTGAACAACTTGTCAAGTGCTTAAACGCTGCGTTCAAGTAAAGTGACTTCAAGTCTTAATGATATTGGGGTTGCTTGAGAGGAAATATTTTGTTCAAGGATAGAGGTGAGGGTAGCATACACTTGGAAAGCAATGAAGGGCAAACATGACAATCAAAACTCAGTCTTATAAACAGCAATGAAAACCTTATGTGTGCTGCTGTGTTCGTGTTTTTGTGAGTCTGTTTATTTGAGTGAGCATGACTGAGTACGTCTCACCTGGCGCTGAACAGTTTGTTTTGACTAGCGTGTGTTGAGGAACTTTAAGACACACAAACAGAGGAATAAATACTTTCTCTTATAACAGTTGAGTGTTTGTGTATACTGTTTAGTCCTCTGTTACATACCTTCAGACTATTGTTTATCATTGTGTATAACACTGTCAAATATCTGGATAAGTGTCAGTGAAAGTTCATTGATATTGCTAAAACATTATCAACAAATGCCGATGGATGGGCAGCCCTCATCATGCATCAGTCAGACTGTAAATGACCGTACTGTAAGTGTTGTAGCAGTAACAGTTCACGTCAAAGAACTTCACATTATCATTGTAATATGCGTCTACAGTGGATCTGCTCACACAGGTGGTCCAGATGGGTTGGCTTCAGAAGCAGTTTATCTACACAACTAGAGTGGGATCATTCCATCATTCATTCACTTGTTTATTCTCACTCTTTTTTGTCTCCAAAGTTTTTTTTTTTTCCATTATTCGCTCAACACAAATAAACCCTTTTGCCTGTTGATAACATTCCACTTTTCCAGATGATCGGAAGCTAAGGACAAGTCGAGGTCAAATGATTATGGTGACATGTTAATGGAGACCAGAGGAACTTTAAAACAACCAAAAGGCATCGTGAAAAGCAATGACTGACTAGCCCTACAGCACACATAAGGACTTCTGTGTATGCTTCTCATAATAATTTAATTGGTAACTTTGAAATGATATAATACGTAGCGTTTACAGGTAATATTAATAGTTCAGTATTGTTGTAGCTAAAATATACCCAGCTTAACATTGATACAATACTTTTGTGTTACACATATACGTGTTGCACCTACTTTGCTATTTCAAGTCACTTCAAAAAGTTTTCTAGTTTTGCAGGTGTATTTCTCAAATATTCTTTTGGTGTTTTTTATTTTGTTTGTTTGTGTTGACACTGGATGAATGTACTGTCACATCCACAGATGTTTATCTGTTTATCTACAAATTCTCTCTCATGATTCATATTAGATGAACTAATAGGTCAGATAAAGAACATACTCCTGATTTAGTATCTACTGTAACTATGCGGTTGGTTGCAGAGCGAGGCTTCCATGATCACTTTGGCCTGAGGTGACAGCCAGTTTTGGTGTAAGCGAGCCAATGACCTCATGGTTGTTAAAGTGCCAGAGGGATTGTTGGGGGGAGGGAGATAGATGTTAGCAGGCTGTGAGGAACAGGTGTCTTGTGGCCCAGTGTCACGCTATATGCTCGAGAGGGTCTGTCAACACTGTGGATAGGGCTTTCACTTGGGACTGCCCATCTGTTTTTTCTTAGCTTAAGTGCCCTAGTGTTACTTGTAGTCAGGAAATTTCTATTATTTATTCATTTTTGGATTAAAAAATAACAAATGAATAAAAAAACAAAACACTTGAGTAGGTGCTTCTCATGTTCTCTGCCCTGCTGGCATAAGTAATTGTATGTTGCACATGACCTTTGACAGGTGCTTAAGTATATTAAGTATAGAGCAATAGCCTCACATCTGGAGTGGGATTAGTCTTTTGGAAAGGGCCCAGTCATACATGACATTGATTATACATTGATTTTAAAGCAACAGCCCTGTTTCCATTGCTCATCTGACAAGATGTGAATTCTCAATTAGCTGTCCATACAGATATTTGCTGTCATAAGAAAAATAAGATGTCTTCCCTTCCATGTCAAATCAAAAGATTTATGACCTAATAAGTAAGCGCCAGGTACAGTTACAAGTTATATGGGCCTCTTACATGAAAATTCTGAGAGTGATTGTTAAAAAGTAAGTGGGATGGTTGAAAAGGCTGTAATGGGATTTAAACTGCAGCCAGAAGAATATAGAAGAGAAAGTTTGATGTATATATTTTTTTATCACCTGTGATAATCTTTGTTCATTTAAACAACAAACATGATAATATTCATCATAAGGTGTGAGTTGTCTAGTGCTTTAAGTATAGGTTTCTATCAATATAATTTATGTTGCGTGTATCCAAAAATCTGCACTGACTTTCCTAATTCCACCAGTAGACTCAGACACTGTTGCGTTTCAGAGGGAATCCTCTGGTATTTAAGGGGCTTAATTTCAAAAGTGAGGGACGTGAGTTCCGATTTAGAAATCTGAGCTATAATCACCTTTTTCCCCACTAATAAGACTCAGTGCTGTGCTCTTCCCAAATCTGGAGAGAACAGATGAGTAACACATGGAGATTTTCATTCTTTTACTTTCTATTGGTAAAAATTGGTTATTAGTAGCAGTGGCTCAGTGGAGCGGTCGTCCTATAACTATAAGGTTGACGGTTTAATTCCCGCTCTCACCACAGCTCCTAATGGCATTGTGCCCTAGGGCAGGACACTTAACCCACCTTGCCTCCAGTGGTGTTTCAGCTGTAACACTGGTGAATGGAAGCTTATTGTAAGTTGCTTTCGAAATAAGCGTCTGATAAATGTAAATGCAATTATATCAGGAATTCTTTCACCAAAATGCTCAGCTTATCTTCATCCTGTTAACAAACATATAGGAATATAGGAGGGACTGTTATGTTTAACGTCCAGTATGTTACTAAAATATTAATAGCATTAGTAGCAAGTGCAGCCTCCAATTAAAAGAAGCAGAAGAAATACAATGGAGCAGTGGTTGTAATTTTTTTTCTGAGGTGGACAGATGCAGGTTTGTCCTAACCTCTTAAAGCTGCCGAGCCAAGCTGGGCGTGATATGAACTGGCCAGGCACTTATGCACAGAGTCAGTAGAGGTCACATTCTAAATTAGGCTTATGGCAACAGTAAATTTATGTTTTACTTTTGGAACACTGCTTATACTGTTGTAAAACAGGTATAGATGCTGATAGATGTGATTTGACATTAGCACCATACACAGGTTTACCACTGGGTGGTAGAGTCACTGGGCTTTGTGTAGAGCCCATATAAGTATACCTTGTTTCTCTTCTTGGTTTGATCATTTGTGGCGTGCGACCATCATAGGGTTTTATTTATTTATTTTTTCCCAATGAATAACCCCATAAGATTAGAGCAGACAGGCTGTTAATGTAAAAATGAGGGCAGGTCTCTCTAAGGTTCCTGTTACAAACTGCTGGATTTGTGGGAGGCTGTTTGGTACCAAACTGACTTTGTGTATGTCATGTGCTGGTTTGGAGAGCTGGTATTCTCAGTGTTGCTGGGCTAAATCGGAAGAAAATGCAATACAATTTTTGTTTATTTATGAACTATGCTGAGTGAAAAAGATGAAAAAACACATTTTTAAGAAAAAGTAGCAAAAGTGCATAATGCTTAAGCTTGAAAAAATATTAATTGGGAGGTCTGTAGAGCCTGTATAAGGAGGTTTGGTTGTGTTATTTTTACATTCATGTCATTAATTCCACACTACAAGTGCCTAAGGCTGAGCAATTTTATCGATTCTGCGATATAAATCGATATTTTTTCCCTTAAGAAAGTATCGATTTTAAGCCGCGAGTATCGATACATAAGTCCCATTCAAATCCCCCGTGTTTACCCCCGTTCACGTTGCATGAAGAGCGATTTGGTCAGCCAGCCGCTAGTGTAGCTGTAGAGCAAGTTACAGACGCCGACGTCTACCTGTTTACGCAGTCAGAGCGAGGAGATTCAAGAAAATGGCGGCGAATATAAATCCAGCACCTTCATGCTTAAAAGCAGATGTGTGGGAGCACTTTGGATTTAAAAAGAAGAAAGAAAGCGACGATTTAGACAAAAGCATCGCGGTTTGCAAGCTGTGTGACACGAACGTGAAATACTCTGGAAATACCACCAACCTACGAGCCCACCTAAAACGTCACCACCCGAACAAGGTAATTCTAACGGAGGACCCCAAGAAGCTGCGGCCGCGTGACCCAAAACAAACCACACTGGACATCGATGGTGGTTGTTCCTACAAGTTTCCATCTGCTTCACCAAGGTCGCAGAAAATCACAGAGTCTATCGCCTACTTTATTTGTCAGGATTTGAGACCGTATTCTGTGGTGGAAAACGCCGGCTTTAGGCGCATGGTGAACGCGATGGAGCCCCGCTATCCTATTCCAACCCGCGAACACCTCACCAAGGTTTGTATTCCCAGGCTGTACGCTCAAACAAGGGCACACGTCAAAGCCGCCCTGGCCAGCGCGGAGAGAGTTGCCCTGACGTGCGACGGCTGGACCTCGCGCACAACTGAAGCATATGTCACCATCACGGCTCACTTTATCAACAAGGAATGGGAGCTTGTTACGCATGTTTTACAAACCAGGGACATGCCCGAGAGTCACACCGGACACAACCTGGCAGAACATCTCAAAACGGCCCTCGCTGGCTTAAATGTTGCTCCTGTGGACTTGAATTATTGGCTGCCATGGTTTATTTGTTCTTAGTGACTTGTATTAGTGGATGGTACAGAAGCCATGGTACTATGTTTACTTACCTGGTGGCTAGACTGGCTACATATGTTCAGTGTCAAGCTAAAAAGCTGTCAAAGAAAGTTCAGAACAGGCCACTTGCTGCACTTTTGAAAACTCCATTGTTAATTGCAATACTGCACTTTATTTACTTTTCAAATGCTTGTAAGCTACAGTTTGCACTGTTTCAATAAATGGAAATAATTTTCTCAACACATCTTTGATTCATTTTGTCCAGCACTTGCACATATATTGTTTTTAGTTCAATTAATTAAATACTCACAAGATGTCACCAAAATCACTCTGTCCCCAATCTTTCAGAAAATGATGTAAGTGTATCGATTTATATCGAATTGTTTCGAATCGTATCGCTGGCTGAATATCGTGATATATATCGTATCGTGAGCTGAATATCGTGTATCGTATCGTATCGTGAGATTAGTGTATCGCTACAGCCCTACAAGTGCCCAGAGAAGACAAACTGAACTAAAAATGCTTAGTAAAATATTATCTTTATTAATGTATAAAATTGCAGTTTTTTTATATTGTGGCAGCTTAAACATTCATTTTTACACCTGGGACACACAGGCAGCAGCTATAAAAGTAGCTATGCCATCTTAACTCCTTAGATTTGAAACATGCTACTTACACTTGTTAGTAGCAAATACAATGCTGTTCAAAATGATGTGTAACATTTCCTCACATGCAGGTAGAAACTCCAGGTAAAATTATATTACTAGATATAGTCAGTTGCTGTATTTGTTAAAAAATGTGTTTCAGTTTTTCACTCCTCTTCCCTCAGAGAAATGTGTAAGAGTGACATTTTTGGCAACTTTTAATAGTTAAACAACAGGTTATAATCCTTAATTGAAGTCATTGTCGTTGCTGTGCTGTTAAGTTAATAAGCACTGCATAGCACGAGCAGAGGATGTGAAAGTGTGGCCAGAGCCATGGAGTCTGTGTTTTACAGTTGTAAAGCTGCAGTAATTACAGAGGACTAAATGTGATATCTGTGACATAACAGGCATTCAGCCACTGTTACATGTCCTAATGCATACATTGAAAGTGTGTGCTCATCAGCGTCTGCAGAACAGCTGTGTGTGTGAGTGTGCCAGGTGGTGTCAGACTCAGGAGCAGGGGCAGGTGTTGGCTCTCATGCTGTCCATGCAGCTGTATTGTGCCACAGCTGTGTGTGTCTTCGTCAGTGTGGTTGTGCACCTGGACACAGCTGGAGCATGTGGCAGCACAGTAGCTAAAAGCAGACTTTTTCCGTGGAGCTGTTGTTCTTCTCAGACTGGATATTATTCATTTTCATTAAGTGATACTTATTTTTCTATCCTTTTTAGACTTGACGGCTTGTGCCAAGATCTTACTGTTGTTTGGCTCAAATGAATACTGCAGAGCTAAAAAGTTAGTAGACCTAAGACTCTGTGTCATGTCACCCCAATGTTGGTACCACTAGAGAAGTCAGCTGTAGTTGAAATATGTGAGCTAAATATACTAGGGTGTCTCCTGGCCTTCGGGCAGCTCACAGACAGCCACTGGCTCCAACCAACCGGCTGTTAGATATCTTGGCTCTCGACACTCTGCCAACCAGAGAAGAGATAGTGATTAACATTACCATCTCCTTGGAGCTTATTTTGGCTGAGGAAGAATTCTTTCCTTAGATTACAACTTACTCCTTTAAGCATTTCTAAGTCCTGGCCCTGACCATCACTCTTTCTCTCAAATGCCATACATCCACCTGGCCCCTCACATTCTCAGCTTGTCCTGCCAGCACTCGGACAGCTGGGAACATAGGGGGTTATGAACTGAGACCCCCATGCCTTCCAGTAGGAGACTGTGATACTTTTGGAAGAATGCAGTTGACGGTCTACACAGTAGCGCTGACACAAATAGTGTTATATGTTTTTTGTTCTGTATTTTACTGTAGTGGCTGCTGGGTTGACCACACAAGAAGAACACTTGTGTTCGCTGCTGCTTTCTCTTACCAGCTTAAAAGCTGTTTCCATGTACATGCTATGCTATTGATTAACATTTGACCCTTGCTAGCCTTCGTGCCTTAACCTCAATAACAGATGTGCTCTTGCTTTCGTTACATGAGAGTAAACCAGGTTAGAGTTAAATACCACCAAGACAAAACTACACACAGTTATCTAGACACATCCAAAAGGAAACAGTGATATTCCAGAGTAACTGTGAGTTTGTTAATTGTTTCCATGTTAGTCATCCTCAGAGAAATGACCTTTGAGTCAGCTGATACATTTTCTCCAGCTCTGTGGCAAATAGATTCCACAGATACTTTCTCAAGGTCTGTCATTACTTATTTGTTACTTTACTTACTTTTACTTTATGTTAAAATCTCAGTAATATAAATTTAATGTGGCCGATTAAACCTGCATGTGAGTAACTAAAGACATACCAAACCTAATCCATGGCTATGAGGCTAGCAGTGTTCTTAGTTAAACCCTGCCAACTTGTTCTTTGGCATTTCCCACTTCACCAAGAGCTGTGTGCAGTGGGAATAGATGTGCTAGTCATGGCTAATGACCAAAGGCTCCACTGAAACAGCCAGAGTGGAATTAACCTGTTGCATGTTCCCAAACAGCTATTACATTAACAACACAAGGCTATTTACTTAATGTTATATATCTCAGTACCTGTTTTTAGTGTTAAAAAGTATTCTGTTGGACCAAAAAGTTACCAGTAGACCAGAGTCTCCAGTGTGAAGAATGAATAAACTCAGAGAGGCAGTGTGGTTTGTAATGCTTTTTGTGTCTGCAGGGGTTTGTGAAAATAACACTTGGCTTAAGATAGGTGTCAGGGGTCATGTCTTCTTTCTGCTGTGTCTTCGCCCCATCCCTCTCTGTTCGTTTAATGCTCCTCTTTGCCTTCCTGAACCCTTTCTCCCCTCTTTTTGGCCCTGTGTTTTCATCTCTCCCTGTGGTATTAGTGGGGCCACATGTTACTGGCCTCTCCTGGTGGTGTGAGCCCCATGGCAGGACCTGGCTCCAGGCTGACGCGTAGCTCCGTGTGTGTGCGCACGAGTGGATGAGAAAGAGCCTGTGATGTGTGTCTGCATGCCTAAGAGCGAGCCTGAATGTGTGCGTACGAAGAGGCTAACACAGTAACCCGATAGTGGTGTGGCAGAGCAGTACAGAGCCGAGCAGTGCTGTGATTTATCCCGTGGGCCCAGCAGATGGCTGCAACAGGAGTTTGTTTAAGTTTGCTTCAGAGCCGGGCAAGCAGCCAGGAGCACAGAGAGGGCTTGCCAGAAAAATGTTCACTGACTCTGGATGCCTAACCACAGTGCTCCCCCCTTCCCTTCCCTTAACTCCTCACAGCCCCCTTCTGTACAACTCGCATAAAAACACATGCACATGCACACACACATGCTCTTGCAGACTTTCTGTCGCTACTCTCCTTTTACCCCTCTCTAATTTCTCTCTTTCCTCCCATCTGCTTCACACACATGCTTACATACATATGCACAAACACACACATCAGTTTTGTGCATGCCTCCAAGTCCTGCTGGCAACATCCCCGGTGCAGACATGATCTCACATCTCAGGAGGGGGGATCGTAGCCTGCAGAGATGTCCATTTGGGTTGGGGGTCTTCTGAACACAACCAGATGACCAACACTGTACATCACACAATAAAAATGAAAACAATATCTACACTCTTTGTGCACTCATTGCAGTTCATTAATTGCAGACTTTATGTGTCCTCTTCTTTATGTCTTTAAGTTTGCTCTAATTGCCTAAAATTCAGTCCTATCTGGTTTCAACAGACATAACAATGTCTGCCACACTATGACTGTGGTCATCCAGGTGGTAACTCTCTGTTTTAGGTGTTCTGTATTATAATGTATTTCTTAAGCAAAACTGGGGGTGTAACAATATTATCACTATTGCAACAGCTAAAGTGTCACAATATATAATAGACTCTTATAAGGTGGAGCGGCAATGTGCAGCAATAGACACTCTTGTCAGTCTTGGCTAAGTGATAATTAAAATAATCCATGGTACTTTTCAAGGTTGCTCACTTCATATACAAATCGAAAATAAACAAACATGCAGCACAAAGAAACAGTGCATTATTTGATGAATGGGATTTGAAACTGGTGGGTTATTAAATATTTAATGAAGGTGGTTAGGACTCACTCCCTACAGTTCATACTGTCGTTGTTTCCTTGGGCAAGACACTTAACCCACCTTCCCTCCAGTGGCTGTAACACTGGTAATTACTGTAGAACAATGTAAGTCGCTTTGGATAAAAGCGTGTTCTAAATGAATACATGTAAATGTAAATGTAATGTTGTAAAGGTGCTCATCAAACAGAGCACAAAACTGCACAGACAACATTAAGGGGAGATTTGTTCAGGTTGTAGATCCAAATGCAGCTCTGACACTCAATCGTCTTTGTGAAGAGGAAGTGTGGGGGTCAAAGGTCAGGTAGCGTAGAAGCTCACTAATGAAAACTTATTTGTCAAGGTTGCCCTCAAATGCCATATTTAACTCAATCTGCTTGATTTAGATGTTTCTGATGACCATTCTGACCATATTTTACTCTCTGAAAATTCCTTTCCTAATAAGCATAACAAGAGTTTAGTACCAGAGCTTTTTACCTGGTACGTTATGTTTGTTTGCTGCATGGATCAATTTGATGATTACCATAATATTCATGCTCAAAATAGAAAATGTGGATTAATAATGTAATTTTTAAAAGACTGCACACTAATTGCCTGTAATGTGCTCTATATATGTTAGAACAGATGGGTTTTGGTGAGTTAACTGTTGTCCACCTGTTGTTTGCCTGAAGACAGCGGTAAATGGAGTGAATTATACAAAGCAGAGCCTCAGACAGACTGACGCTGCCCGTGGAGGGATCAGACGCTTTTTGACTTTCTCTCAATGTGGAACATGTGTCTGTCGTTTAGGACTGATAGTAGGCTCTGTACAGGCTCCTGCACGGCGCAGCTTCACAGGTGTCAGATCTGTTCCCAGTGTGGACAAACATGTGTGAGTGTTTTGAAAACTAGAGCATCTTGCATGTGGGTTTTTGTCAGCGCAGATCAAAGTGCTTTGTTGCTTGCCTGGCCTTGGCTTTGTCAGAGTGCTTTTATGGAGTGTTGCTGAGGCGGTCAGCGGCTTAGACCTGTACATGCAAGGCTGTGGTCCTGTTGGATCTCTCTGATAGGCTGTTAAACCTGAATGACAGCCCTGCTTTACAAGCTGCCATACATCACCAATGGACCTGCTGTAGCCGTGGGAACACAGGCACATTTGTGTTGGACAGAAACAGGGGCCTGCTGCTGGATGATAAGGCTTCTGACCTCCTGACCTTTAGCGCACTGCATGGAGATCATCTCAAATTACGTGTTGCCTGTCTGCAAGCATTGAAACAAGAAGGTCTAGCCTCTGGAACAGCACCTTCTCTGTCCTTGTGACAGATGATTGTCTTCTGAAGCACTACAAATAACATAAAAAGTTACATCAGACAGCCAGCCATGATAATGTGGCCTTGAAATTGTGGTCTAATCAAAAGCTTGTGTGTGAGAATGAATCAGTGCATTGGTCATTCTTTTGGTCAAGAAGACAACATTTGAATTACTCACTGTCAGAGTAATAGTTCACTATGTTACTGGACAACTCTGGACATTAGAAGATACTTCAGACACCCACAATATTTCTGGCAGCTATCAAAAACATCCTCTTAGAGTTGCTATGGATGTTTCTCAATTGTGTGCTTGATCTCTTTGTCTTTCTTATTCCCTCCTGTCTGCAGTCTCAGTTTTAAATCTTCCTTCCTCTCATTTTTTGATGATCTGTCTTTTAGTGCAATCCAGGCTTTCACATCATTCAAGTCTTTAGAATATTCTGATTTATTATTTCTCTGTTTAATATTATGTCATTTTAGTTTCAAATTACTAATGTATTAGTAGTGTTTTCATGTACAGTGGTAGAAGGTAGTCAGTGGTGTAATGCTCACAGCAGGGGAGCAGTACAAAGCATGAGCAATCTGCTTGTGTGTGCGCTTGTGTGAGTCAGTGTGCGCTCCCAGCACAGATGTTCTCTGAGGCTGCAACTCCTCACTCTCCCCCGACAGAAAAAAGGGAAGTGTCTAATAAAAGGCGGGTGTGTGAGACCAAGTGAGTCACACACACACACGCACTGCGAGAGCGAGAGAGGGAGGCAGGAAGCAGGGAGGGAGGTTGTGCCAAGCTGGAGCTGAATTCCTGCCAAGAGTCTACTTGTTTGCTCGTCTGGCTGGAGCCAGAGGCTGACCTTATTAGCTTGGAGGGCAGCCGTCTTATTAAAACACATCTGGCGCTCAGGGAGCCCAAATAGTCCTCATATTGTCTTCCTGCTTGCTCCTGACCTTGCGTTACCTAGCAGGAATGCTGACAAGGGCTTCACGCATCTGTTGAGAGTTTCACCAGGGTCTTTCTGCCCCCTCCCTTCTCCCACCCTTGCTGTCTTTACTGGCGCCTGCACGGTAGCTCTGTGGGACCTGTTTTTCTTCCTCCTCCCTTTTTCCTTTTTCCCTCCCACCTTTTCCAGAACGACCCCACAACACTAGCACCACTCTCCAGCACATAGCGTCCCCCATGCCCCCCATGGAGACACATTTTTTCTGCCAGGTTGCAGTGTTGATACAATTATTCCTGTGTGCATTTGTTTTATGAGTGCTGTAACCTGGCCCTGTTTAAATAGCTTTTTGCTGCTTATTTTAAAGTGTGAATGGTGCCGCGTCCTGGGGCTGCTGCCTAGTCTTTATTGTCTGTTAAGAGAGGCTGTTTTTATGATATGTATACAGTTCCTTACATGAGAAGAGTAGTAGGGCAGGAACACTGAAATTTAAAGTTTACTGTATGAGTAACACATTGGCAAAACCCTAATCACATAAAACCTGTGGGCTGCATTTAAACACGACTTCTGTAGTGCCCTCATCATTGAAAGGTGACGTATAAAGTAGTTTAATTGCACTAACGCAATGAATTAAACATATTTCATATTAAATATTTTGTCTCTTTAGCTGAAAAAGGAGTCAGTAAATGTTGAGTATCCAGACTGAGCGCTGTGCCTGGCTGGTTCTTGCAGCAAAAGTCTAGGTGGATGACTACTCATTGGTCTGGAAAGAACACTATCATTTGCTCGCTGACTTCTTTTATGACCCCTTCTCAAATGACCCTGCGAAACAACCTCCCCAATACTCACTAGGTAATACTCCCCATAGATGTGGTCCCAAATGATGGATGAGTAAGCCAGAGACATAAAGTCTGATTTTCTTAGTTTATTATGATGAGACATAAACCCTTAAACAACGTGACCACATCTGAACGTAGATGTTTGATCCTCAACATCTTTTTGCTGAAGGGTTCTGGATTATTTCAGTCGTACGATTTCCCTCCATCCTAAGGGGATGTAACTAACCTACATCTACTTTTTCTCACTGATGTGTTTGTGCAAAAGCTGTCTTTTTTTTAAACACCACTTTCCGAGATTTGTGTTTGTTACTTTCCTCAGAGTGGCCTTGAAAATCACATTGTACAATACAGCTTTGTCTTCACTTGGTTCCACCAGGTGCCACTATTACGTACTTTTGCTGCGTCTGTTTTGATTTGATTCTTGATGCAGAGCAGAGCTGTCACCGCTTGGATCTCCATTTGTTTACACACACACACTGCCACACAAACACACATGCTCGTCTGCTCTCCATCATCTGTCCAGCACTGATCTGCAAAAGCTCTGTCATCAACCGAACTGCTCTGCTCTTATTGGCTGCCAGCACACTTTATGTAGCAAACATTACCACAACACTGCAATGAATTTGCTATAGCCTGAGGGTGACACATAACTGATTATTAACCTTTAAAAACACCTAAAGCAATGTACACACCTCCATGTTAAGCCTTTTTATTCACTCCTCCACTGCTTTACTGAATATGTTTGTGGTCTTCTCAGCTGCTGTGTTTACATGTACTGTACAAGGGTATGCCATGCCATCAAAGACAGAGATGGCAGAGAGTGGGAGCAAGTTGACCGGACAGACCCTGAATACTATGGGGAGATTCCTGACATTCCTTTACTTCCCTTCCCACTACAATGAGACCCATTCCCCGAGGCACGTCACAACTCAGCCTTTTTACTCACATGTAATGAAATCCTTCAAAGTCTTTCAGAGTAAGCACTAAAGACTTGCTTGGGGTTCTATTTGTGCAGTGGTGTACTGTAAAATCTTCCTGAGCTTCCTCCAGACTCTTCCTGTTGGCAGCGAGAGGAAAATATATATGTCCCTTCCATACGTCACTGACTCACCTAATGGTATTTCTTCCGCATGACATGGACTCCACAGAGCCATCACAAAGCAGAGCATCTCACAATAGGAATATCTGAGCAACTTCCAGTTACAATTCACATAAACCATTCCTTTTTAATATGTATTTTTCATAAACTCTGCATTAGCATCTCGTTGGTATAGTTGTCTGTGTTAACTGCAGATTGATACCTGTGCTGCTCTACAAGACATTTGTGTGTGCAGTCCTCAGCATGGGAACAGCTGTTCAGAGCGGCGCTGGCCACACACACATGTCTCTGATTAGCACTTGCCCCCCCACCCCCCCCTTCCCCTTTTCAGCGGGGGCCGCGGCACGCTGGCGGCACCGATCATTTGAATGCCTAGTCTGAGTCTGCCAGGAGTACAGGCGTGTGAGCACACTGCGCACACACTTATGCAGCCACAGTGTCTTGCCAAGAGCTCGAGCACACAAAGCTCCGATGCCTTTTATCTGTGCTTTTTCCTCTTTCCTCCCCTCTTGTTCTTTTTACCTCTGACCTTCTCATTCCCCTCACCCCTCCTCGTCCCATTTCAACAGATGTTCCACCTTAACAAGTTCAGAGTTGATGTCTGGGGGTCCTCATGTCCTGTACTACTCTACACTAATCCCCTTGTAAATGTTATATATTGCACTTTCCTTTCACACAGCCTCCCCTGTGCTTACTTTTAATCTATCCATATTTATCTACAGTAATCTACATAACAAATAAATGAATTAATACGTCTTTCCATTAAGTATCCATTTGTCAATCATTGTTAAATGTGTAATTAAGTATGTTGCATTTTTCCCAACCCTGCCCAATCCCACTTTAAAGAAGGAAATGCCTTTTTTAGGCAGATTCCACATGGAGCTGATAAGAGAGCAGTGGGTGTAATAACTCACAGGGGGAGATAAGTGTATGAGAATGGCAGGGGAGGGGCTGCGGGGGCATGACAAAGAACAGTTAGGAGGAGTGAATGTCAAGTGTTTGAGGGTAAAAAGGCAAAGGGCTGTAGATTTTGAAGGTTTATATGACACACCGTTTTGAGTCAGTTTTAGACCTTTTATTCCGTCCAGGCTGCAGTGAGAGTGTTGTGATGGATGATAGTTCCAAATGTATATAATGACATTACAGTATAGTGTCATTTCTGTCAATAATCATTCAGGTGTGACCGCTGGTCCAGATAAGGAAAGCTATCAACCTATAAGGTGTGTCTGTTTGTTTGTTTTTTCTTCTTTTTTTTTTTTTTTACTTTGTTTAGTGCTGCTGTTGGATAAATACATGTTGATTTAAGTAAGTTATAGAAAGGCCAAAATTGCCTGGTTTACATTGAGTTTGTTTCAAGGAAGACAGCAGTCTGGTTCCTGTTTTTACTCTATACAAGTATCTTTGAGGTATTCTCTAAGAAATACTGTAAATCCATTTGATTATGAGGACTAAGCGCATGTAATAGCATCTGTTGCCACCAGATGGAGTTAGTGGTCTACTTTGCAAATTAAAATTCAGATATGGGGATCACCAATTGACTGTAATGACCTAAAAGATGATTAATAAAGATAGTGGCCAGGCATTTGTAATGTGTGTAAACATAAAGTTAGTAGTTGTTTTTGATATATTTGTATATAATAAGCTGCTTTTTGAAACAATCCTGTATGTCTTGGAAAGTGTGCATGAATGTATGTGTGGTTTTGGGAAAAGGAGATACAAAGCAGATGTTTAAAAGCTTATACAATTATTGTCATATGCATGTATGTGTGTGAATGTTAATGTCTGTGTGGCGTATGGTGTCATCACTGGAGCTGTGTTGTGGTAGACTCTCGGCTCCACACACCAGGCGAGTCTGTAATTACTCAAGCCAGCGCATAAATACACGGCGCACTGTAGAGTCTGTGGTCCGCTCCTCCTCAGTGTGGCCCCGGCTCTGTTTTTTTGGCCATCACATCTGTCTCCTGTGTTTTGGAATGTGTCGGCCCTTCCAGCCAACTCACCCTCACGCTTCACTAGCATCATACATGACTATAACACTGTAGCGGCCTGTCTAACCGACTCAACCAGGCCAACAAGCCAGTTACAAATGCCTGTGTTTAACTACACACATTGTAAACCACCAGTGAACACAATCAGGTTTTGAAATTGAGCTGTCAGCAGTTTATTTGTTAGTGTCTGTGTAAACTTATAACAGCTGTTGGTGCAGTCCAGCCACACCTGGGAAAGCAGATGGTGGCCCACAGCTTTGTTGACCTCTGACCTCCTAACCTTTAATTGAATTGGGATGAGCCATGCAAGCTTATTCATTCTCTGAGACATATTAGCAAACATACTTCTCATTTTTATTTTTAAAACCCTTGCTTTTATAAAATTGTGACTTTTTAAAATGCTTTTTTTTATCTTTCATGTGACAAGTTCTAATTGCGTATGACAAATGGATATAGCGAAAAGGCAAGAGCCGTAAGACACTAACGCTATCAAAATGTGGAAACGGCTGTTACTAAAACACGCTAGCCTTGTTTGAATGCATTTTAAAAGTTTATGATTAAAGCAAACTTTCTTCTTGGAATACAACTTTAAAAAGCTTGTGTTGGATTCTGGTTGGTTATGAGGATTCTCTGTTGTCCAATCAACAGACTGCAGTGTTTAGCAGCTACAGTATGAAACCACAGCTGAAGGGTCACTTAAATGGGGCGGTACAGAGAGGCTTTCTGTTGTGTCCCTATTTGACAATGGAAACGGTTCTGAAGTGTAGTGAAGCCCCACTGCTCCAGTGGAAACATGTCAAAAGATACTTAATGTGCTTGGAAATTATTTTTGAAACATAAATGTGACATAAACAGTGTTGATGTAGCCAGTGACACTCGACATGAGACTAGCATTCCTTTGTTCTGTAGCCAAGCTCGCACAGCTCGCACTCGCTCTAACCAGTTTGAGAGCCTTCTATCTCTGCTCTCACAGACTGTGTTACTGGGATGCACATACACCCACAGTAAACAATACAAAGTACTGCATCCTCTCATTCTCCCTTCCTCTCTGACACACACACATATCCCAGTGTGGCTAAACTAGATTAGTGTGTATAAAGGCTCATAATCCCTGCTGCCTCCCCGGCAGGCAGAGAGGAGCCTGTCCTCCAAATTAGGTTGGCCTCTTTGGGCGATGAGTGGCTGCCAGCATGGGACTACTACATTTGTGTGTACATTTTGTGTGTGTATAGTGAAACACTCACATTAATCTGCAGTGTCACACATATACTATCACAATAAAGGAAAGACAAAAAAACATACATGGGATTGGAAATGTGTGTTCTTACTGTTATATTGAAGGTTTGTTCAGTTAATATCATCAAACTTGTCCTTATTGTATGTTTGTTTTTGTTTGAGGGTGTGGTCATTTGTTTTGTCATTTTGTTTAATTACTTCCTTTTGAAGAGACTGTACTGTTTGCTTTGATTGGGCTACAAAGCAAAACAAAACTTTTAAAAGTGATGTTTGCAATGACAACCATACACAAAACAAGTTATAATATCTGAGCTTTGGTTTTTTTTTTCAGTTACAGTAGTAGTAACTCTTTGACGTTCTATCAGCTATAGTTATTAGTTGTTAGATTAGATGATAATCACCTGCTCTGCCCGTCTTGCTTTTACCAGCAAACATTGATACATCACAGTATTGACTTTACTGTCCTTGAATAACATTTGCAGTTTTATTTTTGATGCAATACTAAATTATTCTTTTGAGATGTATTAATAAGATATTGTTTTGATGACTCGCCTGATTTTTACTTTTGCACTTATGGCCAAATAGCCCTTGGTGCTTGAGAAGCTGTAAATGTTGTCCTTGTGTTCCCCTCTGTGGTGCATATCATCATGATTCAGCAGGCTGCCTGCTACACTAAGGCTGTATTAGCTATGGGGCAGCACTCTTTGGGGTCTTTAGTGTGCTAATAGTGAAAGGCCCATTGGGAAGCACAGTAATTGGTCTTTATTTATGCTGAGTGAAGGCTATGATTAACTAATATTACCCCTGAGTGTATGTACAGGCACACATTAACACACAAGCATGTACAGTTAGAAACACACAATACAGAAGTGTAGTGAGATTGAGTGGAGAGCTGAGTGTTGAGCTAATCCCTGGTGGCAGCCTGGAAGCTCTGGAAATCCACTGACAGTAGATAGGAAGCCATACTTTTGTTTACTGACAGGCTGAATGTGCAGAGCAAGGGATGTAACAAATCAAGTGGCCGAACAACAGGTCACATGACCAGTATGCCTCAAGTCTTGTGTGATTCACAGTGGAACATGCAAATTTAACTGTAATGTTAATTGCATTATATTATATTACTTGCTCATACATGAGTATGAGTAGTGTTTGTCTGCTGCTGCTAATGAGCTGAGGGCAGCAAGGCCACTCTTTGTCTTTGAGAAGACAGACGGCAAACGGGGAAGGTTGTGCGGCCCACTAGACTTACACACATGAAGGCCCCACTCATTCATGTTACAGTCCTGTTGGTGTACGTTGGTGCTAGGTGTGTGCATGCACCTGTGTGTGTGTGTGTGTGTGTGTGGGGTCGCTTCTCATGTGTTTACTCGCAGCGTAGAAACCCAACCCCGGCTGTAATCAGAGCTGCAGTTAGAGGATCACAACAGTGTTCCCTCATTATGGCTCCAGCGGATCAGCTTTACCTGTGTGTTTTGGACAAGCAGTAGTACAGCGCATCTGGCTGCATGCAAAGTGATATGTGTGAGTTTACTGAAGACCATATGTGTGCATGTAAAAAAACTTTTTTTATTGTTTTTTTGGATCAACCCAGTGATTGACATAAGAGCTTTCAGGCATATTCCTTTACCTTTACTTACTAATGCATACACCTGCACACAACTTAACGGGAATGCAAGTTTGACACACAGTCAGCCACAAAATGACTAATGTGTATTCCCAACTCTGCTGGCAGCCTGTAAATTATGAGCGTATTGGTATTTCTCTTTGCATTGTCTAAATGATAACATTAGCTTTAGAAGGTTAGGCAAGAGAGCCAAAGATAGTGAAGCAGAGGGGCTCTAGATAAGAAGGCTGTCACCGTTTTACTTAATATACACCGCTGACTTACCATGGTGCTGCTGTGTGTAAATATAAAGGGGAAAAAAGGACGTTTCTGGGGTATCGTAAGTGTCTACACATGGGGTTGCAGATGGTTTTATTTGGATTACCACAAACTTTACAACTGTGCAGTTTAAAAAAAAACAACACTTTTACATCCTATAGTTCCTAGTAAGCAGTGTCATATACTTCTGACTGATCCCCATTATTAAATGAGTATTACCTGCTTGTCTATCCCTCCTTTCCTTCTCTTGCTTGTTATAAGATTACATTATGTGTGCTTCCCCGACCCTCCCTCCCTGCTTAATGTGGTTGTGTAACGAGACAGTGACAGATTACCCTAAACCCTCTCTATACATCCCCCTACGATTCCCAGACATAGAGCCCTACAATCAGCTTCAATTTGCAAGTGCTTTGAGGGCTTGTGCAAGTTCTCTGTGAAGCGAGTAAGCTTGTAAGCTCAGGTGACAAGGCTGTGATATGGTTCATGTGGTAGAGATTCCGTTTCTAATACTGTGTCATCAGACATTTAGTGCCAGTTTGTAAATGATCGGCC